>JASANE010004471.1:0-35335 GCA_030248225.1 Trileptium ribeirensis
CAGGAGCACATTCCTATAGGGCCAACGCGCAGCGCTGGATGGCTTCTATTAGGGAGCGTGCCTACCAATCAATGAAAGCCGCACAGGAATTAAATCGCCTGAGATATGATAGACGAACTCGCGAACCACGCTATCACACCGGGGAATTAGTTTGGGTTTATAGACATGACACTACACCAGGAACATCCAGGAAACTCACGCCTCGATGGTGTGGCCCATACGAAATATTAGGGATCACCCCGCCGTGTATGCGCGTACGAATGCACTCTAACCCAGAAGGTATAGCCCATGTCGTACATATTAATAGAACTAAACCATGTTTTAGGGCATTAGACCCAGTACCTAACGTAGGCGATTGGTTAGGCCAAGTACACGCTTCCGTGCTAGAGCGAGGTTTGACTGAGGCGACCCAACGTATTATCGCTGATAGGGATTTCGTCACCGAGATAGAGCCGGTAGACGAAGTAGCAGTGCGCACCGTAAGAACAGCAGTCAGTGACAGTTCCGATACGGAAAGTATAGAAATGGGTGACCCTAATGACCCTAATCTATACCGTCGGACCTACGCTGAGATCGAAGCCGAGCAAGCAGCGATGGAACATATTGAGTACCGGACAGACGACTACGAGCCTCAAAATCCAAGGACGGTCAGAAATCGGATCCCACTAACTGACCCGGATAGGGAAATAGAACCATCATGG
Organism: Trileptium ribeirensis; assembly: GCA_030248225.1. Lineage (NCBI taxonomy): Eukaryota > Metazoa > Nematoda > Enoplea > Enoplida > Thoracostomopsidae > Trileptium > Trileptium ribeirensis. The sequence continues at coordinate 702 of JASANE010004471.1, forward strand.
CCACCAATATCACAGGAGCAGGTTACTAGGCAGGAAGCCTTCTCATACATACCAGAACCTGGTAGCCGAGATACGCAGGTAGAGTACGGTCAACATACAGTGCCCGTGACCACGATGGAAAGAATAGTGGCTACCAGCGAGGAAGTCCCATTTGGTGTACCAACAGTAGGTGTTGGGATACTCGAGGGACAACATTTCTACCCAGCGGACATCACGCTATCCACCACGCCACGCGGAGCTTCGGGAGGAATCGTCGTACCAGGACCATACACCTCAGGGGATCTACGCTACGCAATCATGCTCGCCGCGCAGGACCACCCGCTATTTCAATCACGACCAGCTGAACACATTATGGCATCGCGCTTGCGAGTGCCAATGGAAATGTCAACCCAAACTATAGGAGACTATACCACAATGCGCCCTTATAGTGCTCCACCAGTAGCCGCCACTTGGCCTACGTCTCCGCATCAATGGGTCTTCCGCGAGGCACCCATGACTCAGCCACCACTAGGGTCACCAATGTCCAGTTACCTGTCGGAAACCTCTGGAGAGGGTACGACAGTAGACATAAGAGCAGCTGAGGCAGACGACGAGTTAACTAGCCAAACTTCGCAGGAACCGTCCTCTGCCGAACGACGCGCTCAGGCAGGACAAGAAACTTCCAGCACCAGTTCTAGGACTCCTACCACACAACCGGGTGCCTCTGACTCATTTAGTGAATTCACACTCGCAAGCTCAAGTAGCGAAGCACCGGCACCTCGGAGAGGAACAGGTCGCGCAGTAACATTAAGTACCCCTCCTCGCGCCCGAGCACCGCCGGGCCAACAACGGAGCACGCGAACACCGTCAGAAGAGCGAGGAAAGGGCCTTGTCGGACGGGCCACCCAACGAAAACAAATAGCGTCGGCTCGAGGCAGTTCAACTATCCAGTTTACAAGCACTGAGCAACCGGGACCGTCCACAGTAACTATCACCGAGTTGGTACGTACCACAGCCACTACCACCTCCTCAGGAATAATGCGACTCAGTACCACGCAGGCAACAGTCCCAACTAGGCACCTTTTGTATCGACAAGCTAGAGACCGGGTCTTTAGGCCGTATGGCGCAGCATCGGACGAGGAAGTAGAAGACGCCTTACGTAGGCCTAGACGCGTGACCTTTCAGGAACCAGAGACAACCGCTGCCGACACTGGGGGAACCTCAACTAGACTGGCTTCGGCCACACGCGCACAATCCACCAGTGTCACTACCTCGATGACAAGCGCACCAATACTGACACCTCGACCACTTTTAACAGGAGAACGCTCTCCCGGCGGAACCTTGCCACCAACCACGTTCCCCCGCTACCCCTCCAGTCAAGAACTGCACCCTGCCGCTTGGCGACAGCGCATACCTCGACCACCACCCCATGAGGAATCTGAGTCCGATGAGTCGGACCCGCAAGTGGACTAAACTACCCGACATACCGGCACGTACCCCGAGGGAGGACCCAAAAAATCCCACAAAGCCCAGAACAAGGGTGAAAATTAAAGGCAGACCTAATTTTCATCCATACCATGTAAATTTACCTGTGCTTCCTCCATTTTAGATGCGTCGTAGCTACAGCCAGAACGATCTCCGTGCTCCTCGCCTGCCAAAAGGAGTGCTACATGAGCCTGCAGTGTGCGACGGGCACCGATACCCGGCCGTCCCCCGAAGCCACATGAGCAGCTCACGCTTCTGGGAGGCGGTCGAGGTCAAGCGATCCAACCACTATACGCTGGCCAACGAACACTTTCTCCACGGTGGTGGCTTTAGTCATAATGGTCGCCAGCTCGGCAGCGCCACCGAGCATTTCTACATCACCATATTGGACCTGTTGGGGTTCGTCTCGGCGATCGCCCCTATTTTGGATCAACGGATGTCACCGACGGAGGTTAAACTACGCAGCGTAGCCCTCCTCCGCTCGTTGCCGGCCAGCACTCGACAATGGCTTCGATCATACCAGGTCCACGTTATGCGCCCAATTCTCCTGGCTAAGTTCCAGGACCTCGATTATTGGGATGACCTGTACGATACGGGCCATAAGCCGCTCCTCAACGACACCCTTGACAACTTCTGGGGTACGGGTGTCCACCGGAGCGAGTGCGGGGCCGACCAACCGGCCTACCACAACGCGTTGGGACATCTGCTATGTGACATCCGGTCGTTCCACCGCGACCGTTTTGTGCGATGGCCGCGGACTATCATCGTCGGCGACGAGCGTGCCCTGCCGTTATTGGACGTGGCCGACGACTACAACCGTATCACATTCGTACGGCCCGGACTCGGCATGATCTCGTTGATCCACTGGGCGCTCGCGTTCCTGACGCCGCAAACCGACTGCGTCGTCATTATCGGCGGTTACCGGGATGTCTGGAACCTGCCCAACAAGGCACTCTCGCCAGGCGCCTATCTCAAGCGGATCAAGCGCCACCTCATGGTGCTCGAGAGACGGCTCCGGGCAGACTCGGCCATCGTCATCACCGGGCCAGCGCCACACTGGGACGATTTCCGGTACAACAGCACGGCGTGGTTCGATGAACTGACCGAGCGCAGGACCAGGATGGTGGACGGGCACCAGGCGCTCACGAGCGTCATCATGCCGAAATGGCCCGTGACGCTAAAAGGGGTTGAAGCCTGGGACGCGATTGGTCCGTTTAATCGAGGCGAAGAACGCCAACGATGGCTCGAGCCAGTAGTTTCGCCGTCGTTTTGGCCAGAACTATGCGATTGGACGGAAGAACTGATTCGCCGTACGGACATATTTTGGCGTATGGGCGAAGCCCATTTATATAAGAAGGCTGAACCCTGGAATGAATGAGGCCGTACCAACCCAAACAAAAAGGAGGGAGAGGAAATAGCCTATTTGGAGAAATGAAGGGAACGCTTGGGGTAGTAGCGCTATAAGGTAATGCATAGGTAAAGTGGGACAAGAAAGAAAATAGCCAGCGAGCGATTAGCGAAATAGAGCGACCCAACGCAACGACAACCCGAATATTTATGTGCGTTTCTTCTTGCAGATGGCCGACACCACGCAACCGCAATGCAGCGACGAAGCCGAGCAGACTCGGAGGCGATCCAGCGGACGCGCATCGTTGAGTGGGCCATTGGCCCCACCCGAATCGACGTGGTTCCAGCTTCCGGCGATCCCAACGTATCGTGTGGATTTAACCAAACCATATGTGACATTTTTGTCCCACGGTACTGAATGGCCGGAGCTGTCGAATATGCACGAAGCGCCAGCACCATTCTCCCACGACGGCAATACTTTAACGACCGTCGAGAAACACTACCAAGTACAGGTGCTCTCGCTGCTAGAACTGACTGATGCCGTCCGAGAATTACTGCTCATGACCGGCACTCCGCTGCAACTTAAAACGCGAGCTCGGGAACTCAAGAATGAGCTCATTGACGGTGTCACCCAGGCACGTCTCAAGCCGCTCCTCGAACATATCATGCGGCCGATCCTGCTTAGCAAGTTCGCCATACCGGAATATGCGCGAATTCTGCGACTCACGGACGACCAACAACTGTTGGAAGCCACAACGGACAGTTTCTGGGGCGTCGGGCGCACTAATCAACAGCTGCAGCAGCAAGAGGCCCCGACGCGCTGTCACAACGTCATGGGCCGACTACTCGAGGAGGTACGGGATTACCGTACTAACGGCCACGTTCGTTGGCCTCGGACGATCATACTAGGTGACGCCCTGGCGTTGCCGATCCTAGAAATGGCCACCGAAAATAAATGGATCGTCAATGGATGGCCAGGATCCACAATGGTACGGTTGCTGCAATTGGCCAACGCGATCCTAACCCCGCAGACCAGCTGCATTGTCATACTTGGCGGGTTCCAATACATCTACCGCAAGGCACCAATGGAGCAGCTCCACGCGTCCTTGCCGAATGCCGCCTTTCGGAAATTCAAGCGGCACCTGGGTGTACTCTCCCGCCGAGTTGCAGCCAATACCGCTATCGTTATAGCGCCGCCGGCTCCCCGATGGGCTGCCACTAATCAGGACGCTTTATCGTGGACAGCCGAGCTCAAGCAAGTGATGGCTAATCACCGACGGCAACACGACACCTTCCACAACGTCTACATGCCCTCCTGGCCGGTCGCGTTCCACAGTGCAGACGCGTGGGAACGGGACGAACCGCACATGGAATGGCAAGAAAGGCCACAGTTTGACGAGCCGATGGTGTCGCAGTACTGTCGGCGTAACTTGCATGAGTGGGTGAGCCGTTTAGTTAGGGACGCCGAGTTGAGGCGCTTAACGCATTGAAACTACACTAAACGCGCGGAAGTAAAGCGAGGTCCACACTGTAAGAGGGTAGGTTATTGCGAGGCTTAACCGAAGACTATGAAGGAGCCCCAACCAGACCCAGCGGCAGTGAGCAGCAGCGAAAGCGCGGAACCGAGCGACGCGAAATTTCTTAGGGAACGTTAGTCGAAGCTAGCTAAGTCGGAAGCACAGCTAATATAAACCAACCCAAGTTAAATTAATCTAGTACCAAAACTCGAGCAATATGAAAGCCAATTTTCTGCTAAGTCTACAATACCATGGAAACATTAGAAAATATTGGCGATTTAAAGGGAACTCCTGGGTCAGGCAACCTGGCAGTCCGGACCCTTTCCTGGGAGTGACCAAACCCAAACAAACTTTTGGAGGTACGTGCCAAATATATATATTATGTATAATAATGAACGACTATTATATTACATATGTGAATGGTTAATTACAATAAAATTTTAGGCGATCAGGCAAGAAAGAGAATATTACATGATCAAAATCATTTTAACCATTTAGCCCATAAGGGAAAACTTCGAAAATTTCCGGAAAATAAGGGAGAAGGAGCGACGTTTTTTTCACGTTTTCTTGCGCACACAGGGATAGGTCGCCCTTCTGCCCCGACATTTACAAAAAAAAAAAAAGAAAAAAAAAATCTACAAAATTTTACGGAACTTATACAAATTACGGAAACTTACCAAATTCTACTAAAAGTTATCGAATATTTACTGAAACTTACAAAATTTTACAAATTTCTGGCAAATTTTCCAAATGTTCCGCGAATTTTCCTAAATTCTCATACATAATCTTAAAACCGTTGGAAATTCTACGTAAATTCTATAACAATCTCTAAACTTTTCAAGCTGAATCAAATCATGGGCTGTGCATCTGCAATTTAAAGGCGAAATTTTCACGCAAATTCATCATCTTACGAGATTTACACTCTTACCCTAAGTAAGGAGTCTAATAAATCCAAAAAATTTTAAGAGATGTAACAGCCCCAATTTTCATAAAACGAGGGAACGTTAAAAGTATGCTAAATTCGTAGGCGAATTTAGGAATGGACGACCGGATACCGGTGGAGTGTGACCCCTGTACGAAGTTATATAATTATGTTGTATGGTATTAAATTTGAAATAAACACTTGTATCGTATTTATATTGTGTTTCTATGGTCACACTCCGCCACCCGATGGTGCACGGGATGATTTTGGCACCGAATTTGGAAGACAGGTATCATAAGTAGGGGTGTCCGGTCGATCCTCGGGAAACAAATCGATGCTGTCTTATGTAGGTACAAAGTTTGTGCATTATATTGTATGTGCCTTATTGTACTTGGTGTGCAGAACGGGTGTGCGTTCGGCGAGGCCGGGGACCAACGGACGTTTCAGAGATTTTTGGTATTATACAAAAATTGGTCGCCCTTGGCCGATCCCAGCGCGCACGCCGAATAATCCGTATCTCGTAATAGCTGTTGTGTATTGGTGCTCGTTATATATATTAATAGGTCGAGGAATATCCGGATGAGCCCACGCCGGGTTTTAGGTGATCAAAATCTTTGGTCGGAGAAAATTAGAACAGAGTATTTTAGGATACGGAATTTCTAAGACACTATTTTTGGGGTGCAACACAAAAAACTCAATTTTTGGGTTTCTCACAAATTTTAAGGAAACGGGGGTGACTCAACCCTCTTAAGGACACTACTGGGGTGTCAAATCGCCCCGGCGGGTCTAAAAATTTGGATCCCTTAAATACTTACGGATCCCCGAACAGGCGTTTAAGCCTCCCATTTTCTAAGCCCAAAAGGGTACCTAAAATAATCCAAACTCCCAGATTTTTGGAGCCTGGGACACTCATTGGGTTCTCCCCTAACAGTTTAGCTGAAAACCGGGGCCGCCCACCCCCGCGGGTCCGCTCAGGATCCTCCAAACTTAGATGGGACCCCAAAATCCTCCATTTTGGGCGCCTAAATCGGCCTCTAACAGGCCTCCTATAAAAGCTACATTAAATTTTAAATTTTGATCAGTAGCCGGTCTGCCAGGGCATGATTCTGGTCCTGCCCCCGACCGCCTACTGCTTCTAGATCCCGAGATATCGGCAAAAATGTGCCGATATCCCTATGAGAAAACGGCGCCTCGAGCGCCGTTATATTTATCTCCCAAAATTTTTGCCGCACCGACCAGCGGGCGGTTTTGTTTTTCTTGGCGAACTTCGGCCACGTGTAGCTGTTGGCCACTGTGTTGTTGTTTACCCGCTTGGGATGATTCGGCATATGTAGGCGGCAAGGCGACATAGATGTATGCTTGCTTGTTCATCTGTAATGTATTGCTTTGATTTTATCATTATTTTAAAATTTAAGGTTTTGTACGTCGGGAGTGAATAGCAGCGAAAGGGGGGCAGTAGTCAGTATAAAAGGGACAGCCGCAGCGGGTTTTCGGGACCAGTCGAGACGTTTACTCTAAAATTTGTCGTGTTTTGACGGCGGTTGTCGCCGTGGTTTTCGCTGTTTTCTCGTTTTCCCCGCTTTTCGTTTGCTTTTGCCCGGGTGGACTCTTCGGTATGCAGACGTGCGGAAGAGTTCCACCCGAGGCCTTTCCATTTGCGGACTTCGTAGCTTATTTTCAGCCAGGGGACGGCCCTTGCGGGCGCTGGGGCGTCTGATGGATGCCCCGGGCCCCCGCAAGTGTCGCGCCCACGCACGGAAATTTAGGACTAATAGACTTCGGATAAATCTGAATCAAAAGTTGTCCCGTGCTCGACTGGTTCCCCACTCCCGGGGCCATTTTGTGCCGGTCCTGGGAGTGCCTACAAGTTCACAAACGTGCAGACGTTGAGTCGTAATATGTTAAAGTAGGGTAAATTTACTTTTACAGAGGAAATTTTCAATTGGTGTTCTTGGTAGTCGCCTTAGGTAAATTACAGGTTTCTTCAGCATTTATCCGATCTAAGGGGAGTTTTGCTCGAGATCCCAAGGAAGAAGAAAGAGTGTTTTACTCTGGACCAGTAGGACTGGGAACTGCCGCCTGTGTGCGCGTCAGTAAGAGCCAATCGGGCGTTTGGTTAGGTTCAATTAAACTGTTCTGCTTAACCGGTATTTAAAACTAATAGCACTCGGCCATGTTGTTATTTCAGCTCGGTCAAAATTTTATCCGGCCCCGACGCGGGTTTAAATAATTCCTGTGGGTACTGTTCTCAGCGTTTTGAGCGGGTCCAAATTTTGCTACCTTCTTTGAACAAGTTTCGATCGGTCAGCGGTCTAGCTGGGTCTTCTGTTCACTCCGGGGAACTTTTGCCATGCAGCCGTGGGAAGGAGTGCCTCGGGGTGTCGAGATGGTAACGCCCGTCTAGCGAAAATGCTGTGCCTTCCTAACGACAGAGCGGATTGTCAGGTCTTCCACGGTATCAAAGTTTTTCGTAAAATTTGTCAACGGCCAATTAGTAGAACGAAACTATGACAATAAACCGCCCGCAATTTTTCTAGGAGGATGCTCATGTTCCCCTGAACGGATGTACAGTAAATTGCTGTGTACACCCCGATTGGGTGATGTATATACATTGTATGGAAATTGTGTTCGTATTTTATCGTCCACCCGGAGGGTGGTTTACAGTAGTTTTGCGGTGATGAACAAAAATTTTTAGGAACAGTAAACTTATCAAAGTGTTTCTGACATTCAAGCGATTTGGTTTGTTGGATTTATAGGAGATCTTGTTCCGCTCCGCAAAGTTCGATAACCACTACCGCAGTGTTTGTTACTATAGGATGTATACCGGCTGATTTTTAGCGTACGCCATCGGTATTTGAACTCACGTCGAGTCTCTGCCATTTTAACTTCGCTAAATCCGCTACCGCCCTTTTCGCTCGACGCGCTCCAGCAGTGACATTCACTCACGGGTTCACTATACTCTTACCCTACTCCACCCTGCGTCCGCTATTGATAGTCAGGCATAAATCACCGAATGGAATTTCATGTTAGGTAAATATTGTGTCACTCCTCTAGGACTAACTTACCCGAAGATACCCCTTAGGCCCAACTTAGTAAATCGAAACATGCTCTATCAAACCATTTCCGATACAACGTCCATTCCGAAATTTACCCCTCTGACTATTCACCTGGTGGCCCAATAGGTTATGTCCCATCCCTTCAGGCATTTTCAGGGAGACTGAAATCGAAAGAGGGAATGACGGGTCAACCTCATTACCTGTGAGCAGGCTTAGGGGATGACCCTCCCTCAGGGGGACCCCATGCCATTAGACACGTGGGCCAACATAGGGGCCAGGCCGAACACCCTGGTAAACCCGCCGCGCAGCCCGCTAAGCTAAGCGGTTCCCATCGGTTAGATTAGGATCCACCGGGGAATCGTGTAAGCCGGGGTTGTCCGGGCACCACAATGAATACTGAGCGTGGTGCAGCTGGGATCCCTTAGGGCCAGAACTGGTCCTAGTACAATACAGCGTACGCGGAAATAATGTGTCTCAAATTTAAAGCTTTTAGGTCACATTTTCTTTCTTCATACTGTTCTATTCTATTGCTTTCCATATATAACCTGATACACTGATATTCTTAAAAATAAAATATTTGTAAGACAAAATCACCGTTATAAAAGTGCAATAATATTGTGTATCGTGTATAAAATTTTAGGAATAACTTCTGCTTGACACTGGTATCTCGTATAATGGCGAGCAGAATGATTGACTACAAAACGAAGAGAAAATCTTTACAAGAACAGGATGGCGCTATCACTGCTGTTAACATATGGCAAATATTTAAGACACCGGCAAGCTTGCAATCGTACCGACTGTACGCACAACGAGCTGGGGTAGTTGTGATTTCTCCAAAACCTGTTTTGAAAACATTAATTATGTGGACTTATTTAGTCAGCGAAGTGTCTTAACTTTCTACCTCTAAAATGGTCGCTGGCTCTTAATCAGTCGTTAAGATTAATTAATATTCAATATTCTTAGATGCAAATCCAATATGATATTTATATAGCAAAAATAACGACTCGGATATAAGATAAGTTAAATTTGCTTTATTTTATATAGATGGTAGAGAAAATATTGGTCTTTTCCTTTAGATCAGCCATTTAGGTCGAGCGGTTGCAGATATATTGCCGCAACGACCACCCCTCACCCTACCATCCCCAGCGCACGCCAAAGGCACGGAAACAATTTTAGCAATCATTAGGGAAAATTGGTGCAGTTGGCAAAAATGTCGGCACGGAGTCTATCCCCTACCCCTTGGCGACCAGCGACACCCAAGGACCTTTTTCTGACGACCTCTCGCCGCGATGGCATATACCCCTTGAGACTACACCTACCCTTGACGACCTCATCCCTGCCAACCGAGTAGCTTGTAATGTTTGTTGTGAACGATCGGTAGTTTATAACACTTGTTATGAACGACCGCTCTTTTATAACAAATGTTACAAACGACCGATCATCCATAGCAAATATTACAAACAGTTCGTCGTTTGTAATATTTGTTACGGACGACGAATCGTCTGTAACCAAATTTATAGACACTTTTTCGTCTATAACCTCATATACGGACGATCGACCGTTTATAACAAGGTACAGACGATGCATCGGTTGTAACACAAATTTTCCAGTCACTGCACGCATTATTCTGTGAACGGCACATAAAACGATAGTACGGCGACAACACATTGTCATTGATGATGTAGTATAGGCGCATGATGTCACTGAAATATAAAGTAAATATTGTTAAATCGAAGGGCAAACTAAATAGTGGACTGCTATACAGGTTGAGCTCAATGAGTATCCTACATACTCCGATAAACCAACAAGAAAGTTATAAAAATGGAAATACATAGATGATCGCCATTGTACCTTTTGTATCGCGGCGTAACTTCCATTTAGTATTTAATAGATCCAGCTCTGATTGGCCTCTAATACAATCTCCTCAGCTGGGGCCTCATCCGCTGTGGTACCTCGATCCTCCCGCTTATCCAAATTAAACAACATCAGCCGATTGGCTAGATGCTGCAGATTCTATCGGATAAACTAAACGCAGCGGGCGGTTTACTACTTGCTTGTTACTTAACTGCAGTCGAATGTCCCGGCAGCGACCATCGCCACTTTTTAGCAGTTCCAGCACTCGTTCCAGCTTCCAGGTGTTCCGGGGTTGACTGTCCTTTATTATCACTGCAACACCGACACGCGGAACTTCGTCAGATTTATTTCGCTGCGACTGGCGTCTCGACGCAGCCCTTAGTTCGAACAAATACTGATTACGCCAGCCAGGTTTTCCAAAATTGGTCGAGCATTGCTTGAATGCGCTTCCACGATAAAATCAGTCGCTCAGGGGCAGTGGCAGGAGCCAAATCAGAAGCGGCATGTAGATCGAACGTTGGCATCTGAGTTACTGGGCCGCCTAGGAAATGTGAAGGCGTGAGCGGCGTTTCAATTGCATCGGCGTCGACTGTTGTAAGAGGTCGCGTATTAATACTTGCTGTCACCTCCACAACAACCGTTTGCAGTTCACACAAGGATACCGGACGACAATCAATCGACTTTTTCAAAGCTGTTTTCACGATCCCGACCATCCTCTCGTAAAATCCCCCGATCCACGGGGACAGCTCCGTGACAAATTTCCAATGTATACCATTCGACGTGACAAAGTTATTAACTTGTTCGTCTGCTAGTACATTTTGCCACAACCTACTCAACATTTTATGCGTTGCGACAAAATGTTTCGCGTTGTCCGTCACGATGAGTTTCGGTTTACCATATCGAGCCATGTATCGTTTGAGGCACAACACGAAATGATCTGCCGTCAAATACTCAACCACCTCGAGATGCACGGCCCTAACCACGGCGCAAGTGAAGAAGCAAACCCATACCTTCTGGCGACAATTCGAATCTGGCGGCTTGATTAATAAAGGGCCGGCGTTGTCGATACCAACACACGAAAAAGGAACACAACAATTGACGCGGAACTCCGGCAATGGAGGCGTCTCAGGATCTTTGTATCCTGTTCCACTGAACACTCTGCATATCAGGCATGCTCGTACGACGGATTTTACCTCATACCGTCCTGACACTATCCAGTATTTTGTCGAATTTCTGTCAGTATATGGGAAACGTCGGCATGGTGAAGTCTTCGGTGGGCGTCATCGATAATTAGCTTAGTCAGCTGGTGCCCTTTCGGTAGTAGTTTGGGGTTGTCGGTGTCCTCCGTAACATCTGCAAGTAGCAGCCGGCCGCGACATCGGAGAAACCCATCCTTATCAACAAACAAATTCAATGGCTTCAGATTCGTCGGAATATATAGTTTAGATTTGTTGCTTAAGATGTTTGCAAATGCAGACCGTTGCGCCGATAGTAACCAAAACGATAGAGCCCAAGATAATTCGCTACCCAATAAAATCATTGACTGATGACGTGTTCTGCGACAGCCGTCAACGAAGCGCCTAATCCACGAAATGACGCGTAGCAGTCGGGATAACCGGGGATACCTCCGAATGTCGAAGAGTGACGGCGACTCACAATTTTTCACGTCACCGGGCTTCATTTCTTCAGCTCCATCAACTATGTTGAATATGTCGGCGCGTTTGGGTTCCTCAATATTCGTCGGCCAAGTGTCGTCCTTTTGATTCAACCAACTTGGTCCTGACCACCAAAGGTCACATAACACCAAAGCATTGCTTAAACAATTCCTACATGCCAGGTCCGCCGGGTTGTCTGCTGTTGGAACATACCTAAACGAGGTTGCCCGTGACTTGTTGATTTCGATGATCCTGTTACAGATAATGATTGGGTATTGTGGAGGCCGTCGTTGCCAGCATAGCGCGCACTTGGAGTCTGACCAAACAACAGTGTTTTCGATTGGAATTCGCAACTGTTCTTTGACGAAGACAGCGATTCGAGTTCCAACAAGCAATGCCATTAGCTCCAATCTGGGTATGGATAATGTCTTTGTAGGGCCGACTCTGGATTTGCAAACACAACGTTTGCCCTGACCGATTCGTCGTTTGAAATGCTAAGATACACCACTGCGCCGTATGCCTTAGCGGAGGCGTCGCAAAAACAATGCAGCTGGAATTTGCAGCAATCCCAAGGCCCAGGAATTGTAAATCGACGTTTGATTGCGTGAGCGCGAATAGCTTCTAGATTTCTAGCACAATTGTTCCAACTATCCAGCACGTCCTTTGGCAATCCCTTCGTCGTCCCATTTGTATTTTTCAATCCATAATCTTTGGTTCAATAATTTTCCTAAACGGTCGCAAAAAACCGCGTGGGTCGAAAACGCCGGCGAGACATTTCAAAACGGATCGCTTCGTGCACACTTTATTGACGTTCGCTTTGTACGACGAACAGAGAAAGGTATCTTGTTCAGTGTTCCAGCGCAGTCCTAGGACTTTAGCCTCTTTGTTACAGGCCCGATCACGTGTAGGAATAGCTGTCAAAAACTCACTGCCATTACTGAGCCATTCTCGTAGATTCATCGAAACACTATTGAACAACGCCTTCGCTTCGTTATAAAAAACCCCTTCGCTCGAAGTAGCAACCCCACAGATCACGTTATGAACGTAGACATTGCCAAGGATGATACTCGACGCCTTCGTTGTGGAGTTTTCAAGTAGATGTTGGACAGATGCTCCGAGCAAGAACGGACTAGCAATGACTCCAAATAGGACTCTAGCAAAACGGTATTCGATCAAATTTTCCGCTTTCACAGGCTCACGTGGACGCTTCAGCCACAAAAACCGGGTACAGTCGCGCGAATCGCTGTTCAAATCCACCTGAAGAAACGCCTTTTCAACATCGCTTATAATCGCGATTTTATGCAGTCGAAATCGTATAAGTAATAAATTGTCCAGGATGACAGGTCCACGCATACAATCATTGAAAGAGGGACTCCCCTTTGAAGTCCGACCCGAAGCGTCATACACAATACGCATTTTGTCGTGTTTTTTGATGGCGTCAAAACATAACGATGTGGGAGGTAGTTCACCAAAGGCATGCTGTCATTGATTGAACCATCAGCCAACGTCGTTTGATCCGGAACAATTTCAATTATACTTTTCTGAAGTTGCTCGTAAAAATTCTTGTTGTAAGCTTCACATATGGTGATTGTCGTCCATTTTTTTCATCAACGATTGCAATCTGCAAACAACTAGGGCCTTATTTGTCCGGCAAATCTGGAGTGTCCATTTTCATGGGCCAGGATACAAAATAACGACCGTCTTTCCGCTGCATGGTCTGGTTGAACATTCGCCCAGCATCGTCATCGTCTGTCGTTGATGAAAGCGGCTTCACATCAATATCCTCAAGACTCCAACATTTTTCGAAGCTACTGCTGTAGCTCGTTATAAACATTGTCGTTGTATAGTTATTAGTTGCGTTATGCTGGATACAACCAGAAGCAATGAAGCCCACTGATGATGATACAAAATAAAAACCGTCGGGGCATTGAATGCGATCGACTCCGACGAAATCGTAATAGTAGTCGAGGCCTACCAATATGTCGACACTAACCAGTTGACTTTTTCGGCATAACGGTTCTGCTAATATCAATTGATTGCCAAATGAATATTTGTTAACGTCTAACGCAACCGTGTGAATTGGTGTCGATATAGTGTCAATAACGTTTGCTGTCAGCGTTCTGACAGTTCCGTCTGTTTGCAATGCGTCAAATTTCGCGATCTTGTAGTTACCTGTTTTTCTGAATGTGTCAGAAAATCTAACCGCTGTAATTGTTTCTATCCCGTCAGGTTTGGCGCCAATCTTGCGTGCTGCGTCGGTGGTGATGAAAGAGCGCGACGAGCCCGTATCGAATAGAAGCCGAGCGTCTATTGATCACGCCGCAGAGATTTTGGCTACTGCAGTCTGTTGTATGACTTGCTGACCGTGGGATATCAAACTGACCATCTCCTCGGTAGTCGAGGGTGTTGCGGCATCATCCAACAATACTGAGTCTGTCTTGGCCATCCCAGACTTATTCCCAAACTTGAACAAACAGAGACTTCTGTGATGGCCTTTCCTTTTGCAGTGGGCACATGGAACATTGTCCGAACATGTCTTCACACCATCGCCTTCCCCTAAGCAAAGAAAACAACGATTCTTAAGTTGTTTGCGTCGAGAAGCAACATCAGGAAAATCAGCACATGTATCACTGTAGTGATCTTTCCCGCAGAAGGAGCATCGGGGAGTTCGCTGTGAATCAGTGCTTGCTGGATTCGATACTAATGACGCCCGACCTCCAGGCGTGGAACGCTTTGCATGGCCATGGTTCTTGTTGTCGCAAACTTTATTGCGATCCCCCTGCATCGCTTTGTTTCCAAAGGTTCGCTGACTTACTTCACGAGCCCGAATTTCGCTTTTAAGTGACTCGCGTAGCTTGTGCAATGTCCATGCGTTATTGCAATTTGCCCGATGAAGTTCAACTTTTACGAAGTGCGACAGTTTCGATAATATTATCGGAGTAAATACTTGTCCAAAACGTTTCCTCCGGCAATCCCAGCGCTATCAAGCTTCTAATGTGCCGTTCCCACTCGTCATACGTTGATTGAAGTTGTTGGACGTCATGATTCACACTGGGAAGAGCAAGAAGTGCTTCGAAATGGGAAAAATAGCTACCTGCTTATTCCCAAATCGATCCTTTAAATTTTCAACAACGGTTGTGTAGTTATAATATGTCAGCCTGTAACCGTCTACAAACCTAAGGGTATCGCCATGCAACAAAGTTCTCAAATACTTATACTTGTCAATGAGAGGCAATCGGTATTATCATGTATAGTTGACGAAAAATTCTCCCAAAATTCATACCATTTAACGGCATTCCCCCAAATTTAGTTATCTGCAGTTTTGGCAGAGTTACTGCAGATTTTGGTTGGGGGTAGGACTTTGAACTATTGAAATTATCGTGGGGTGAAGCTGCAGAAGGCGTATGCGATGCACGAAATAATTCACTTTTTGCATTAATTTGTGACACAACATCTAAGATAGATTAATCTACTTCTAACGCAACTATAATATCCTCGTCAACTTTATCAGCTTTATCCAAAGTTCCTTGAATATCATCATGCATAGCCTATAGTCTGACACGATAATCACACAGCTTATTTATAGAAATCTCACTCGGTTTCAGATTCTGGTTGCTATCAATAACTATAATAGCTGCAGCCTTAGCAATTTCGCGTGCTGCATTGCCTCTCAATGCTCCGCGTTGTTTTATGCACAAATTTAGTGATTTCGTAGCCATGATATAGCATGAAATTACTGCTACATTAACGTTAAATTGTTTAATATTAATGTTATCCTCTAATAAATATACTTACATAACGTCCCCTGCAGCTGAGAACAGATTCCGAAATATTGTAATCTTCGTTGAACGCAGTTTGTAGTCGACGGGATACCGACTTCGACGAATCGATCAGATCAGAAATATCTTTCTCGCCTATCGAGAGAGATGACAATTAAAACGAGCGTAAATGAACTTCTCTCGCCTGCCGAGAGTGACACAAAAAAACGAAGTAATAGCACCGCCGAAGTATAGTTCAAAGGACCATATACAAACAAAATCTATAACAAATTTGAGGCCAACCCTCAAAGCTCTTTTAGAGACGCACAATCTCTTGATTTTCTACTCTTTCAACGTTATAAATTGTACATCAACAAATTATACGATTTCGGGATGAAAAATTTGACATAATTTCATGAAAGAACAGATATACCCAAATTTAACGAACTCGAAACGTATATTCATCAAAATTATAACAACGCTATCGTTCACAACAATGGCAGTAAACAACCTAGCTACCCTTGTATGCTAAATAATACATCACAACGAGACAATGAGGGCCCAAGTGACCGTGAAGGGCGGAAATAAAATACAGGCCATGCCGCTCTCGATATACTAAGCCTAAGCTAAGGTCCTTATATGAGACTTACACTAAGCCTAAAAGTGCCTCGTGGTAAAAATGCCATACATGATCGCAGTTATCTATCACAGGTAAACAGACCGGTGCGGGGAGTGGGATGGTGGTAGATAATCACCAAGGAATATAACCCCTAGCTTTAGGTTTTTCTTCGAGGGGGCTGACTTTATCGGTAACCAACCCCCGTTCCATATCCACCTGTGGGCATGTGTACTTGCCTGTGTCTGCCTTCTTTACTGCTTTCATATGCTCGATACAAATCCCATGGCTCTATTCAGTACCGCGCCTATTTAATTTAAATTTGCATCGAGCAAAAGTTTCTGATGCGGTGAAGGAAGCTATGCTTATGCTAAGATTATATATCTAGTCGATACTTGGAAGATAGTGTTATACCATTTCTGCTATATAAATCATAAGCATGAAATGTAAAGGCTGTTTAAATGAGCGTAAATAATGCGCAAGGCCGTAATATTTTGTTACATAACGGTTTTCCAACAATTTTCGGCTCCAAAATCCTGAAATAGTTTTTTTTCGTTTACTCCGGGGGGCAGGAAAAAACGGAAAAAACACTTTTTTCCGTTGGTTTTTTTGCGGTGCCCAACCCTGCTTCCTACTAAGGAGGGAAGGTAGCTGAGGCGTAAGGATGGTCGGCGTCTCAAGGGCACACTACCCTATACCCTATGAGCAGCATGGAGTGTTATATTTTTTCATTATGCTCTGAAAATCCATGTTTTTCTATGTTTTTTCACAAAACTGTAGTTTATGCCACTGCATGCGAGGTGCATAATTCCATTGATCATTGCCCGGTAGCCCTTACCGTACATTAAGGTTCCTGTTTCTACAGTTTTTCTTCAGACGTCGTTCCCGCTTTTACAGTTCTTAGTTTCCGGCAATATCGCAAAGGGGCGTGGCAAAATTATAATGTATGCTTTCCATGTTGCAATGTTTTAACGGTTCTCAATATTTCAAATTTATCGCATTCCATCACAAAGATTTTGTCGTCTACTATTTACCCGGGTGCAAATTTTATCTGTTTCTCAGGGTTTTAAGATCTCCCGCATTGTATCATTTCACAACAACCGTTTTCAATTTCTCCGTTTTAAAAGACTATCGCCCTCCCATATTTCCTTCTTCACCACATGTGAAATTCTTCTACCATTTTCCAGAGCACATTTTCCTGACGTTTTCTCGCTTCCTGACTTCTTCATTTAGCATTTATCACCTTTCGGTTGGTCGAGTTTTATATTTCGCAACATTTATCAGGTGGTCAGTTCTTTGCTATTTTCATCTCCCAAGATTATATTTTCCATTTTTTACAGTTTCCCTATTTTCTGTTTTTCGAACTTTTTCATTTCACGAGTTTCCATTTTCCGAACGTTTTCTGCTTCTGAAACTTTCGAGATTTGCTATATTTTCAGGATTCCGTATCTATAGTGTACTAGAACCACTTCTGGCCGTAATAGATCCCAGCTGCCCAACATTTTCCGATATTGTGCTCTGAACACCCTGTTCCCCAACTCCCTAACCGTAAGTGCCAGTGATGTGATGGTCCTCCGAGGGAGGGTCAACCCTTAGGGCTACTCACAGGTAGTAAAAGCAGACCAAACTTTCCCTCATGGTGGGTTCTTATTCTGGAGTTCTGGTCTTAACCGCGATTTTGTAAACCTTGAGGAGACTGATATTTATCGGATTGTAGCTGATGATATTATGTATTATTGGATGGTTTAACGTTAGGGGAAAATAATATTTATTCGTTTTCGTGTCGTTAACATGAGTGAACGTTAGTGGAGATAAATAGACTATTTGGTTTACTAGTTTTGGTCGTCCTTTTCGTATGATGCGACACAAGTGCTCATGATATTTCACTAAAGAAGTGAGCCTTTGCACCTAGATCACATACATACGGTTCGACAACCTAAAGCTGACGGGGAAAATGATCCGTGACCTTGAACGAATCCCGAAACCCCCTGACCAGGATAAGAGTAAAAAGGTTAGACATTTTATACTCCGAAGGATCCGCGACCTTCATAGCCGTGGAGGGCTGTTACCTTGATATAAAGCCAAGTGATTTTTTTAGAAAAGTGACCGAGGGGCGCGTTACTCCCTATAAGAAGACTTCCCGGAAGCTGTCCTGCAGAACCCGGGTTCCAAATTTATAGAATACCCGTGGGTGTTGATAGATCCCTCACCGTAACTAGACACCCAGGCGCAAGGAAATGTCCCTACCTATCTCTTTTCTGTTCTCTTCTGTTTTCTGGGCTGGTATGTGTGTCATTCATGCTTGGAAATAATTAGACATTACAGAAAAAGGTAATGTATGTTGTCTGAGGCTACTTCCAGTTCCCGCTACCTAGTCAACTTTTTATTGGAGTAGTTTAGTAAAACAGTTATGGGGCATTTAAGATACGTTGAGTGCGCTTTGTCTCTAGTTTGTCCCACAGCGAAGCGTGACTGTATGGGACATTGGCACAGTCACACCTGGCGATCAGTTTTGTCCTGAGGTTACAGATAGCCTTATATAATGTCCACATGGTTAGGCGGAACCATATGGGACAAATTTAGCCGTCTCACCTGACTGTTCTAATGTATCATTTACGATAAGATGCGTGCGCCAGGGCCAAATTATGTCACGCGTCCAACTCAACTAGTTCGGGTAAACTATAGCTTAACTGGACTACAGTGGTACATTTTTATAGCTTAGCTAGTCTTAATGTGACAAACAGGGAGGTCAGCTAGGCTTTGCGTGACAAACGGTTCGTCCGACTGAACTGTCTATTGAGAAATTTTATTTAGTATTGTGCTTAGTGTATTAATGGCATTTTGTTATATAGTATTTTCACATTAATGCTAAGTTATATATTTGTTTTAATATATACAATTAACATTTTAAGCTGTATGCCGCTTTTGGGGTATTATTTACATATGTATAATAAAACATGATGTTCGTTTACTAAATAGTTTCTGGCTTAAGTTATAAGGCTCAGCTGAACGCCTCGTGACAAAAGCACAGTCCGGCTCGACACCCGGTGACAAATGCATAGCCTAGCTGGGCTATTAAAATTTTTTAATTGTCCAGCTGGACTGTATGCGTGACATAATAGCTAACCCATTTGAACGCGTGACATAATTAGGACCATGCGCACGCATCTTATTGTAAATGTTGCGTAAATAGTATTGTGATACGACATAGTAATTATAATACCACATATATCGGAATTTTTATATAATATAATATATTTATTAATATATTAATGACAATTCAAATTTTGGCAGCCGTCCAACGCAGAAAATTCAAATTTCCGGAGCTGTCCAGCGCGGGAATTTCATTCTTTGGCAGCTGTTCAATGTAGAAAATTCAAATTTTGGCAGCTGTCCAGCGCCGATAATTCAAATTTTGGCAGAAGTCCAGCGCCGGAAATTTAAATTTTTGCAAAATACAAAATTTCGCGGATATACAATATTCCGCGGATAAAATTCAAATATTGTACCGGGCAAATGCGGTAAATTCAAATTTTAGCAGCTGTCCAGCGAGGGAATTTCAAATTTTAGCAGCTGTACAATGCGGTAAATTTAAATTTTGGCAGTTCTCGAACGAGGCAAATTTAAATATTGGCAGCTGTCCGACGTAGTTAATTATTATTTTAGTAGCTATCCAGCGCGGGAAATGCACATTTTAGCAAAAGACAAAATTTGGTGGCTGTCCAGCGGGGGAAATTAAAATTTTGGCAGCTGTCCAGCGTGGGAATTTCAACTTTTAACAGCTGTTTAGGGCGGAGAATTCAAATCTTAGCAGCGGTCCAGCGCGGTTTGAATTTTGGAAGTTTTCCTGCGCAGCAAATTCGAACTATTGTAGCTGTCCAACTTCGAAATTCAAAATTTGGGAGAAGCCCAAGGCTAACATTATGTCTAATGCTGTGTTACATCATATACTGTGAGCCCGTAGTATACAGGACAGATATCTTAGTTTAAGCTCACTCGTGTTCAAAACCAGACAGTGTCACTAAGCTGCTATTTATGTCTTCATAGTTAACTTTCACTGTACTAGGGCAATGTGATATCGGCGCCTCACTACAGGACAAAGCTAAGTCAGTCTGCACTGAATATAATGTAAATACCCCATTAGTGGATGGAATCCTCGATTACTAAAAGTACCCCTCATATAACTGAAAACACTAGTACAATTTATGCATTAAGCCAGCTCCCTGGCCTAGCCCTGTGTTCCTCAAAATGGCACCTTAAAATTGTCAGTGTTCAGCTTGTCCATATTGGTTACCGCTGTAAGTTAAAAAGAAAACACAACATATATATATATTTGCCGTAATCTGATTCTACATCAAGACATTCCATGACATGGTTAAATATGAAAACACCGTTATGATACGAGACAACATATTTAAGGTACTCCTATGCCCATCGTTATAGCTTTTTCGGTATTCTGCCTAAATCCTTCAGTATCGTTAACTTAATTTTTAGCAATGTTTTATTAATATAGTTTAAATGAGTCAATAATTGAGTGCAGGCTGACTTAGCTTTGTCCAATAGTCAGGCGCCACTATCATATTGTCCTACAACAGTGAAAGCCAACTATAAAGACATAATTAGTTAGCAGTTATTTACGCTGTCAGGTTTTGCACACGAGTGGGCTCGGACTCAGATATCTGTCCTGTATAGTCCGAGCTCACTGTATATGATGTAACACTACATTAGGTATCGCTTGCGCTAAATTATGAATTTCCAAGTTGGACAGCTGCCATATTTTGTATTTTGCTAAAATTTTAATTTCTTGCGCTGTATAGCTTCCAAAATATAAACTAACCGCTATTGACTGCTGCCAAAACCTGAATTTGCTGCGCTGGAGCACTGCCAAAATTTAAATTTACCGCGTTGAATAGCTGCCGAAATTTTAATTGTCCGTGTTGGACAGCCACCAAAATTTGAATTGTCCGCGCTGGACAGCTGATAAATTTGATTTTTCTACATTGGACAGCTGCAAAAATTTGAATTTACGTCGCTGGATAGCTGCCAAAATTTTGAATTTGAACTTTCAAAAAATTTGAATTGTCATTAATATATTAATAAATATATTACATAGTATAAAAATTACAATATATGTCGTATTGTAACTATTTATAACAGTCAGGCGAGACGGGTAAATTTGTCCCACATGGTTCCGCCTAATTATCTGAACATTATATAGAGCTTTCTGTATCCTCGGACAAAACAGATAGTCAGCCTTGACTGCGCGAATGTCCCATGCAGTCACGCTTCACTGTGGGACAAGCTAGAGACAAAGCGCCCTCAAGTTACCGTAAATGCCCCACTACTCGCCTCACACTTGTTGTATCTCGACTAGTACTCGGAACTTGTCCTTCCCTACCGAACCGAGCTGGTCGGAGATAGACCGCCCTTGAGTGGTTTGGATGTCATCTCAGTAGCGTTCTCCTTTTCCTGCCCTTCCCCCTCATCTTCTCCAGAAGTAGTATGCGATGTCCTGCTGGGTAGCGGTATAGATTGATCGTCTAGAGCTCTTCGAATGCGTTTCGCTTCACGGTACGTTTGTGTGGATCCTGTTTCACACGATGCAGATGAAATAGGTGGGCACTCATAGGACGCACTGGTTCAGGATTGACGTCGCGGGTTCGTGTTGACGTTTTCAATTACGCTGCCAATTGCGAAGCCATAATGTGTTCAGAAGGCTGTGTTTAAACAATCGATGGTGTTGGGTGGCAAGAATAACAGCATCTCACAAATGTCGTGATGCATACGGTCCAGGTTTAGCTATTCCACTTGATGCTCTCGGCACAGGTGACAACAAAGAATCTCCCGGATAAAAATTTTGTTCCTCCAAAATTGCAATACTCACTGTGGGTGTACCAAATGGAGCCTCGTCACTAACTGCCACTATTCTTTCGAAAGTTTTTACTGGCATGGTGCGCTGTCCATATTCCACGTGCGTGTTGCGACCGTCCCTATTGCTGAATATACGAGGACGTTTCTCTACACGTTACTTGTTCCTGCATTATGCGTGGCTAAGTAGGTTCGGTATCTAAGTCCGGATCAGTCAGTGGAATCCGATTCCTGACCGACCGAGGTTCGGGGGGTCCCAATTCATACCTTCGATGTTCCACGTCGTACTGCTACCTGTTCCGCTTCTATTTCGGCATAGGCTCTACGATACAAGTTTGATCATGTGGGTGTTCCAGCTTCGCACACTCAGAATCGGAATTTTCGCTAACTGCAATTGGCACAATTTGCTTGGCTACCTCATCCACAGAATCTATTGCCGTGACGAAATCCCTGTGGGCAATAATACGTTCCAATGGCTCAAATAATCCTCTTTCCAATGTTGATGTGAACGTTCGACTCGCCAATCTTCCAGATTAGGTACGAAGCCTAGTTCTCTAAAACATGGCTTTGTTACGTTGATGTGGATCACGTGCATCGCTGCGCAGGGCAGTCGAGCACTCTGGCCTACATGCATGGTGGTGTAATCTTGGGTATTTGGTACGATCTACACCAATGCGGAGCTAGTATCCTATATGTTCCCGGTGCTGTGTTATGTCGATAGACCCATACTAACTCGCCAGTGTGATATCGCGGTTGGCGTCCCGCCGTTTGTATCTTAACTCGTTCATCTTCTGTGCTGCCTTGATTCATCTGAATGCCTGATAGAGGTCATCCAACGCTGAGGGTTGGCCCTATAGGAGTGTGCTCACTTATATCCTGTTGCTGTGCTATGTGGGTCAAATTTTAAGGGGCAATCTAAGGCAGAACCCGTGCATTAGCAAGAACAGAAGATTTTGGTCCCCATGGGCACCAAAGAATTGTAAGCCATTACACAAAATGGTAGTGAAGTATCCCATGAAATGTGATAATCCTGTGAAATACTTACACTTAGTAAATACAATAACGTTCTATTATATATTTTGATCTGTCTTTTAGGTTGCGTTTGGTAAGACACGCTCATAAATATTTATTTTTGGCATAAATTTTAGAACGTTGTAGCTGTAACTGCATCTCCATTATGAAAAAAACAACTTGTTCGGTGCTCCATAACGATTGACTACATTTTGCAAGAATATATGAGCTGCGGAATATATAAATTTTAGAACGTTGTAGCTGTAACTGCATCTCCATTATGAAAAAAACAACTTGTACGGTGCTCCATAACGATTGACTACATCGTGCAAGAATATATGAGCTGCGGTGCGAGAATGTTGGTGCCTCATTCGTACAGCAACGGCAAATTTTATGAATTGATCGATGAATGCGATTAGCTTACTGGCATAGAGCGTACTGTTTGGTGCATTGTTATAAGTGATCTGAAATACCTTTACAGTAGTAAAATTATATTAATTTTGTCAATAGTCGGTCACGACCAGGATTCCCCCATAAGTAGTGTTGTTCCCATGTTTCAAATCTTGTTGCACTAATGTAATAGGAACACAAAGCTTATGCATAGCTTTGCACTAACCTAAAGTAGTCCCAGTGTCCGATCGATTGCGCTAAGTGACGGCTGGTGCTCCCAATCCCGTCGTATTGCTAGTAGGTTGCGATACGAGTCTCGACGTTATGGGCGTACATATCGGATATGTAGAGGATCGATTCCAGGCAATGCTCGCCGGTGGTTGTGTCCCTGTGGGTTGTTGTTTCCGTCACATTAATATTTCCTGGTATTTTCCACCATCGGATCGGGCCTAGAGTCCCGTGAAAAGGCATCAGTATTACGGTTTTAGTTTGCCGGTCGGTAAACAACCTCCAAACCATGAAACTCCATTAGGAGCTCACAGGGCCAATGAGACAATCGCGAGTTCTTAGTTGGTTTATCGAATAGAACATTTAATGGTTTATTTTGCAATTCGACATGAAATTTATGCACTAATAGATAATGCCGAAAATGTAACGCTACTTAGCGAATTTCTAATGTTTCCGCCTCCATCGCTGATTGTCTACGTTTGGTAATCTAACACTTCCCAACCAGCATAGGCAATGGACTTGGGTCCTTGCTTAGTTTTCTGCGACAATAGAGCGGCCATTGCGTATCCTTAAGTGTCAGTTTGCAGCACAAAGTGTTGAATGAAATCTGGATGGATAACATTTGGGTCCTCCATTAGTGTCAGTTTCAACGTTTTAAACGCCTCTTTGATTCTGGAAGACCACTTAAACTTCGAATGCTTACGCCGTAGTTCATTTTGTGGTTCAAAGATATCTGAGCAGTTTGATATGAATTTCTGAATCCTACGAGCACTAGGAAACTATGGAGCTGCTTCAAAGTATCGGAACGTTCGAGCTCCTCAATTGTTATAGCTTTGTCAGGGTCTGGTTTAACATTTTCAGTGCTAATTACGTGCCCTAGATATGTTAGACTACCTCGTCTGAATTGGTGCTTAGACGGTTTCAGTTTCATATTTGCTTTTCTCAAACGAACAAACACTCGAATTAGACGTGCTAAACTATTAAATAGTCATGAAATAACATACTAGTATTTTCTCTGACATTTAATAATAAAACACTTCTTCCGTTCAAGACCCTTTTTATCATGAACATGCAGGGTCGAGACGACCCTATAGAAGAGTCTAAATTGAACGCAAAGACATCATACTCGTTCTGCCCGTGTACCTTCCGAATGATCTTATATCTTCTGTTTCTGGGTCTAACATCAACTGCCAAAAGCCCCTGTTTAGATCCAAATTAGACATTAACTTACTGTTCCGGAGACGTCATAGAATACCGTTTATCGTAGTGGATATGCATCCTGTTCCACGACAGCATTAACTTTCCGAAAGTCTACACAGAGCCGAAGTTAACCATAACTTTCAATGACATATGCGATAGTTGATCCCTAGCGCAAAGTTTATGGGGTGATAAGCCCTGCATCAAGCATGCAAGTAATTTCTTCCCTAAGTGGCTCACTCAGCCGGTTGGCTAAGATATACGGTGCTTGATTAATCGTTTTTGCGTCTGCTGCTGCAATGCAATGTCGGTTCTCACTGTAGCGATCAAATTCGAAAAAGTCCGTCCTGAATACGTTGGCGTTCTCAGCTATCACGATTTTCAGCTGTTTTACAGAGACAAAGAAATTTATATCGATGATGATCTTATGGCTCATTTACGTTAATTTGTGTGCGCCGTGACTTAGCTATGTCCTAATAGTGGGCGGTGACTGTCCGCATGTCCGCGTAACAACGTAGCTACGACGACGGACATATGTGACAGTCTGCCGGAACTGTGTGGATTTTTTTATCAGTCAGCGCTGACTATATAATATGTCCTTAATAGCCCAAAAACACAGTATCGGTCGTAGATAGCTCAATGTATAAATGATGTTATGGGGTAAGTTTTGTCAGCTATCCAACGCGGGAAGTTCAAATTTTGGCAGTTGTCCAGCATGAGAAATTCAAATTTTGGCAGCAGTCCAGCGCGGAAAATTCAAATTTTGGCAGTTCTCCAGCGCGGGAAATTAAAATTTTGGCAGTTGTCCAGGGCGGAAAATTCAAATTTTGGCAGTTGTCCAGTGCGGGAAATTCAAATTGTGGCAGTTGCCCAGCGCAAGAAATTCAAATTTTGGCAGTTGTCCAGCGCGGGAAATTCAAATTTTGACAGTTGTCCAGCGCGGGAAATTCAAATTTTTGCAGTTGTCCAGTGCGGAAAATTCTAATTTTGGCAGTTGCCTAGCGCGGGAAATTCAAATTTTGGCAGTTGTCCAGCGCTTGAAATTCAAATTTTGGCAGCTGCCCAGCGCGGAAAATTCAAATTTTGTCACCTGTCCAGCGCGGTAAATTAAAATTTTGGCACTTGTCCAGCGCGGAAAATACAAATTTTGGCTGTTGTCACGCGCGGGAAATTCAAATTTTGGCAGTTGTCCAGCGCGGGAAATTCAAATTTTGGCAGTTGTCCAGAGCGGGAAATTCAAATTTTGGCAGTTGTCCAGCGCGGCAGTTGTCCAGCGTGGGAAATTTAAATTTTGCAGCAGCGCGGGAAATTCAAATTTTGGCACTTGTCCAGCGCGGGAAATTCAAATTTTGGTAGTTGGCCAGCGCGGGAAATTCAAATTTTGGCAGTTGTCCAGCGTGGGAAATTCAAATTTTGGCACTGGTCCGGCGCGGTAAATTCAAATTTTGGCAGTTGTCCAGCGCGGCAAATTCAATTTTTACAGTCATCGAATACTCGAAATTTAAATTTTGGCAGCTGCCCTGCGCGGCAATAGTGCGCCGAGACTCATCTATTTGTCCAGTACAGTCCGCGATGACGCCCAGATGATCAAACGCAACTACCTATGTAAATGCGGACAAAACAGATAGTCAGCCGTGACTGTTGATTGTCCCAACAAGCGAAACTAGACTGTTGAGACATAACTAGGTCACGGCGCACACAAATTAACGTAAATGAGCCATAACCTAGCGGAACCTAGCGGATGGAATGGAGTACCAAGTAACCTAGCGGAAGGGAACCGAGAACCTAAGGAACTAAATGAACTCAACCTAGTGGATGCATCCAATACTAAACTGGCTCCCACCAATTTAGGGCGGCCGTGTGAGGCCCCTGTAACGTTTCAACCGACCGGGGAAGACCGTAAAGGACACTGGTCAGGTGCGATGGAGACCTTCGGGAAACGGGTCAGCCCGATTGTCCTAACTCCGTTCAAAATTCGAGAGCGTATGTGTACCCTAGAATCTTTAGAGGCCGGGGAAGACCGTAGAGGACACTGGCCAGGAGAACGGAGGCGTTGGGAAGTGAGCCGTCCCGATGGCCCGAGCTTCGTTCAAAATTGTAATTTGTATGTAGGATCAAACTCAGGTAGAGTCTGATCCCTAAGTGTAGAGGCCGTGGGATCTGACCGGGTCGGAAACTACGGTTTGAGTATTTCGTTTAAGCGTGGCATAGCCAATCCAACCGGCAGGTGAATATGTGTACGTTCGAAGCTGAGTCGGCCAGAACCGATGCCTCCAGTGTGTGTGTAGAACCGGGAAGAGAAGCTTTGCCGCTCGTGAGTGAAAAGGCTTCCGAGCCACATGGAGACAAAACTGAGCCGAGTGCCGAAGTAAATTTTGGTGTCGAAGATCATAGCAGTCGACCAACAATGAGCCTAATCTTGAGCGGTGATGATGAGGGAAGGGAACTAATTGAACCAATGGAATTAAATACCGAACCAGGGGAACCAGTGACCACTAGCATAGGCTCGAATGTCGTGATTGTGACGCCCATCGTACTAGGAACGAGTGAAATGGCCCGAGTAACCAACCGAATTGCAGAACACCCAGCAACACAACCTGAGATAGTTACCTGTTACCTAAGTAGAGAAATAATGAACGAAATCGGATATGGGAGGACCGGATTGCCGGTCAACCTGATGGACGTAATCGAACAAACACTGGCTACACCGAGGTCATTGCGAATTAGACCGATTTGGGAGCCCACTGATGCGAACCCCACCACAGAACTCACGAGCAATCACATAGCAACACCTGAACAGGCCACACATCCACTAAGCACGCAAGCTAATACACCACATAATCGTGACCTCGCGTTAAGGAAGATATTTTCGAAGGGTCCTACCGAAGAAAAGGTAGAGCCCCTAATTCTACAGGGATTGCCCAACAAGGAACGATGAATATTAGTGGGTCCAGAGTCCGAATTCGCACCCACGATTATAACCTTGGGACCTGGGAAAGTGCCTCGCTATTCATTCATACCCCCTCGACCACGCCCAGGTAGAGAACAGGTACCCGCTAGGGCCTTGTTTTATCGAAGAGTAATAGCTGCGTCGGAGCGGATTTGCCATGCCCACCAGTTGCTCAGGATCCGGGTAGCTGGAACGGCCCCACTGGAGCGAGTTATGTCCGGGCTGTTAGGGTTCGCATCTCCGTTCTTGCACACCATGGCCGGGATCCATGTCAGCAGTAGTATGGTGAGACACCTCGAGGGTTTGCTGGAATTAGTTGCCCGGGTGTTAAACTCAATGAGTATTACAGAGGCCATCACTGAAATATACCGTTCTCAGGTTCCCGTCCTTCAAACATGCCAGGCGTGCGAGGGACAACACAACACCAATTTTATGCCCACTAGCAGTTGCACTTTTGTCACCTATCACGATGAGTGGGACTACACGGGGAATTTGTCTGCCGAATATGGCATCGTCCGACGTAACGGGACTATTACCATCCAACCAAGTCGTACATATGGGTTGCACACAGCCTCTGAGTTGACCACATACCGAGAAGCTAACTTAGAATGGTTAGAAACGGTGGCCAGCGCACCGTATTTGCTAGACTACCTCGTTACTGAATATGGCGAATCCGGTCTCATTGCACCGGCGCTGTCAATTGACCTCATTGTATACGCAGTAATGGCGAATGCTATTTTTAAGCAAGTAGGTAGTGCGCAGAAACGCGAAGAACTCTTATATCTCAGACTATTGTGGCTGCGCCAGCCCGCACAAAACATTTGGCAAGCTGATCCGAACGACGACATGGACGCAGGCTCGATTGTCAATCCGTACGCGGACATAACTTTCATCGATGAGGAGGAGCTCGAGAGCGAGTTGAGTACAGCGCCCAGTGATATGAGCGAGGACGAGTTTAACATGTCCGCTATCGCGACGCTCGACTCAGACGACGTGGTTTCCGAACTCGACTCACTCCCGGACAGTGACGATCTCGAAGACGAATAGTACTTTGACGCAACTGAGGGTGGCCGAGTAATACTGACCAGGTCGGTACGGCCCCTTTCAAACAGACTGAGCCAACAATATGCAGCAGCTGCAGAATTGTGGAGCTGAGGAACTAGATTCGTGGGATTAGTGCTTTTCCTGCTCATCCTCCAACAACTAGGGCAAACTCAGGCCATCGCCACGCCATTGTCGGACCAGGTAGCACGCTTAGGAGCCATGGTTAACCAACAAGTGGGTACGTTGATCGAACCACAGGGTCAGGTGATAACCGCCTCGCGATCTACCTTCTTACCGATCGTTTTGCGTTTGTCCCTAGATGGGTTACAACCAAGCAGGCAAGCAACCGGGACGGCCTGGTGTGTCTACACCCCCAGGGGTAAACCATGTCTACGA
The DNA here is from genome assembly GCA_030248225.1 of Trileptium ribeirensis. NCBI lineage: Eukaryota > Metazoa > Nematoda > Enoplea > Enoplida > Thoracostomopsidae > Trileptium > Trileptium ribeirensis. Next base: position 29,975 of record JASANE010004471.1, read on the forward strand.
AACTGTTGTCCCAACCCGAATTGTACTACCATGCCGGATCTACAACGCAAAATTCAGGAGTTGGAGCAAGAACTGAGGAGCACCTATCAAGGCGTGTTAGACACAAGCTATTACATGGCTCTAATGCGCGAATATTGCGAGGCGAACGTTCATTTTTGTGAAGAGCCTAGGGCTCGGAAGAAAAGATTTCTCGCTGCACTAGCCGGAGCTGCTGGCGTGGTTACAGGATTTTTAGGAGTAGGGGTAGCCTTCACAAACGCGGTGCATCTAAAGGATCTAAACGAACAGGTGGTAGCACTGTCTAAGGAAATGCGAAACACTTATAGTGTGGCCCAGGGCAACTCGCGAGCGATCCTGAAATTAAGACGCGCCAATGAGGAACTGTACTCATTCCTACACCATGAGATGCAGGAAGTGGTTGGCATGATAGAACAGGTTAGGTGCCAGGAACAACGCTACGTGACAGAAGTGCATCGCGAATTGGTAAACCACATGTTTCGCACTAGCCTGCGCTCTTCGGTCGACGCCGTCATGGAGGCCATGATGAGCGGACAGCTATCACCAAAAGTGGTGGATGCCGCGACACTAAAGCGTCTATTCGAAAAGGACCCAAGAATAGGGCAAACCACACTAATCCGCGAGCCGGCGCTAGCTTACCAATTCGGGCAAATTTACCCAGTGCACATTGACCTGGCACGTTCAAGGTTGCTTTCATTTTAAGGGTACCGCTAGTTACGTTGGACGACGTCTGGCCCTATTTTCGGATATACAACGTTGGTTGGAACGTACCAGAACATACTGCGCATATGAGACTACCCCTGCCAGAATACGCCACGCGAGTGGAACAAGCACGGTATGAGGTGTTGAACTTGCACGCATGCAACACGCGACCTGGCATTGCTTTTTGCGAGGTTCACGCTTTGGCCACCGATCACTCCTCACGCTGCCTGGATTGGATTATCATGGGTGAAGACGCTCCAGATGATACACGCCGCATATGCAGGAACAGCGCATTGGTCGGGCCAATGGTCAACCATACCGACGTGTACACCACCGCTCAAAGAATATTAATCCGAACCGCTGATCCCAAGGCCGTGATCTCCAAGTAAAAGCACCTCAACCATGTGACTCGCGGAGAAACCATTAGGATACCCGAAAATGGAGTATTATGGTTGTCCCATAGCAATTACACCCAACTAGTGGTCGGACCTCTAATGCTCGCTAGCACATTAGACGCAAAGGAGGTCATCGTTCACATTGGACCTAACATCACCATACATGACTTCCCAGATATTCCTCTTAGGCCTCTCACCTGGAGCTCATTAGAACGTGCCAAGGCTACCAAATTACAAGTCCAACAGATAGCTGATGATCAGTTGAAGAAGGTGATCGACTTTCCGTGCATTACGACAACGGGAGTAGCTCCTTACCTTTGGATGCTTGTCGTGCTAGTAGTTGTGGGCATAGGGGCCGCACTTTACTTCAGGAAGAAGGCAGGCTTCTGCCCCAAATGCATAAGGAGACGCTTACAACGCTGGTGGAGACAACGACCATGCAGTCAGACGGACTCAAGGAAACTTGAACTGAACATCGAGACCGGAAACGAGTACGGCACACCAGACGCTACTCGGCCAACAGTCTCAGCCCCAGCTGCTTCCACGGAACACCTGGAAATGCGAACAGTGAGCCCCCGTCGGTCGGCTCGACTAAATAACCCCAATGAGGAGGAGGACGTTGTGCTGGTGGAACCTACGGAACTATTCGCAGTATCCGAGCGTGCGCAACGTAGGGGACATCGCACAGTATCCTACCACCGACAAGTCAATGCCATGCACCACATAGATGCACCGTTGCTTATCAACGCTTTCATCTACCGGACACCGGTACTCACGCTGATCGATACAGGCGCGGACGTCTCTATCGTATCACAACTTCTGGTACGTAAGCTAGGCCTTCAGCCCCGCCCAGACGACTCGACACGGATAGCATCGGCCACTGGACGGTAGCATAAGTGTACCCTTATCAATTGGACCTATCAAGGTGCAGACGGAATTCTTCATTACCCAAACCGCTCCGTACCATTGTATTTTAGGAACAAATTTCTTGTCGCAACTGCCAAAGTGTATCATAAATTTTCGCGAGCGCTGTTTGGAAATTGCTATAGACGAGGAAGAAGCTAAAATACCCTTCGCAGGCCTAGAGCGCTATGACCCACCCTTAATAGCAGTGATGTGCAGAAAACTTACCACCATCGAACCAAACACAGAAACGTTTATCAACGCTATTCCCGAAATTGCTGACACAAGCGTAGGACCCGCTCTATTTGTCCCCGCTCCTGACATGACGGACATCGCAATGGCACATGCGTTGGTACTCAGGAGTCAGCGAACTATACCAATTGCGGTTATCAATTTTGGTAATACACCGGTCACCATATACTCAGGACAAAGTATTGGGCACATAGAGGTCTTGAGCAATCCAACTATACAATTCCTTAAGGATACGAATCAAAATTTGATACGATACGAGGAACATAAGGAGGCCAAGCAGCTAAACCATATCACTACCCACCCCGAGAGAATTATCGAGCACATCGAGGCAGGCAAGCGCTCCATTGATCATGAACGGGCTCAAACAGTATTGGGTAAAATAGATTTTGATAGGACACTACTATCGCCCTTCATATTAAAACAACCGAAAACTGTAATTGCTCAAAATACGGACGTATTCAGCACACATGATTTTGACCTTGGACGATACACGGAACACCGACACCGCATAGAAACCGGGGACGCAAGGCCAATCAAACAAGCACCGTATAGGCTGGCGCATTCCTTACGCGAACCACTTAGGGAAGAACTAAATAGCATGTTAGACGCAGGCCTCATAGCCCCATCGAGTTCACCTTGGGGATCTCCAATAGTCTACGTAACAAAGAGCGATGGCTCTCTCCGACTCTGTGTCGACTTTCGGAAGGTCAACACAGTAGCAGAACAAGACGCGTACCCGCTTCCACGCATAGATGACATACTAGGATGTCTCAGAAATACAAAACTAATGCCAAGTTTGGACCTAAATAAAGGATTTTGGCAGTTAGAACTAGATCCTGAAACCAAAGATGAGACATCTTTCGTGACGGTGCACGGACAGTACGAGTATAATGTCCTACCGTTTGGTCTAAATTCGTCCCCCGGAGCCTTTCAGCGTTGCATGTCAATGATTTTGAAGGGACTTGAGTGGGAAAAATGTCTAATATACATCGATGACATCCTAGTTTTTTCACCATCATTCGAGGCCCATCTGGCAGACCTGATTCGGGTTTTCGATCGTTTCCGTAAGGCGAATTTAAAACTCAAACCCTCAAAGTGTCACTTCGGGCGAGGCAGCCTCAAATACTTAGGACACATAATTAGTACCGAAGGTGTTAAACCGGACCCAGAGAAGTCGATAGCCATAGAAGAATTTAAACGTCCGGAGACGTTGAAACAGTTCCAGAGTTTCTTAGGGCTTGTGGGATATTATCATAAGTTTATCCAAAATTACTCAGACATATGTGAACCATTAAACGAACTAAAACGCAAGGATGCAGAATTCAAATGGACCCCTAGGTGTGAGGAAGCTTTTAAGAAGCTGAAACAGCATTATTAGATGAACCGGTCTTGATTCACCCTGATTTCACGCAGCCGTTCATACTGCAAACGGACGCATCCGGATATGCAATGGGAGCAGTGTTGTCCCAGAAAACCAAACAAGGAATCAAGCCCATTGCATACGCAAGCAAGGCCCTCCTTGATTATCAACGCCGATACCCCGCAATAGAAACCGAGGCACTCGCTATTAGGTGGGCCGCACTACATTTCAAGCATTACCTTGTAGGGCACAAATTCCATGTTGAGACCGACCACAAACCACTTAAGACCCTATTTGATAGACCACCCAGAAATTCACGCTTGTCCCAGTGCCGAAGTGAGCTATTGCTCGAGTTTGGGGGATTCGAGATACTGTATAGACCTGGCAAGGAAAATGGCAACGCAGATGCTCTATCAAGCGATCCTAGGTTTGACCCGTCTGTAGTTGAAGAACCAGGAGATACTCACGAAGTCTTTATGATGGGTTGAGGACGACCCACCGGACCTCGCCCACCAACAACCTGCGCAGCATGGGATCAATCGCACCTGCCGTATCCTGTAGGTACGGTGGCACCGCTGGAAACGGGCGCACCAACCAGCAACTACAACAGCAGGAGGCCCCGGGACGTTGCCACAATGTCATGGGCAGGCTGCTAGAAGAAGTGCGGGGCTACCGCGCCACCGGTCACGTTCGCTGGCCCCGGACAATTATAGTAGGTGACGCCCTGGCGCTACCAATCCTAGAGATGGCCACCGAAAACAAATGGATTGTCAACGGATGGTCCGGATCCACACTGGTGCGGTTGCTACAGTTGGCCAATGCCATCTTAAACCCGCAAACCAACTGCATCGTCATACTCAGCGGGTTCCAATACGTATACCGCAAGGCACCAATGGAGCAGCTCCACGCGTCCTTGGCCAACGCCGCTTTTCGCAAATTCAAGCGGCATCTAGGCGTTTTTTCCCGCCGAGTCGCAGTCACTACGGCTATCGTCATTGCACCGCCGGTACCTCGATGGGCCCCCACCAACCAGGCGGCTCTATCCTGGACGGCCGAGCTCAAACAACTAATGACCAACCACCGGCGGCAGCACGACACTATCCACAACGTTTACATGCCTTCCTGGCCGATTGCGTTTCATGCTGCGGACGCGTGGGAACGGGACGAACCACATACGGAATGGCAGGAACGGCCACGCTTTGACGAGCCGATGGTGTCCCATTATTGCCGGCGGAACTTGCATGAGTGGGTAAGCCGTTTGGTTAGGGACGCCGAGTTGGGACGCCTTACGCATTGAGTGCGACACCGAACCCACAAAAGTAAGACAAGAAAAATGGCCCTGCAAGCGAGTAGGTTCATGCGAGAGTTAACTGAAAGCTGAATAAGACCTAACTAAGACTAGTGGCAGCGAGAAGCAGCGAAAGCGCGCGGAACAGAGCGATGCAAAATTTCTTAGGAAACATTGTCCGAAGCTAGGTTAGTCGGAAGCACTGCTAGTATAAACCAACCCAAGCTAAACTAACCTAGTACCAAAACTCAGGAAATACGAAATCTATTTTTCTTTTTGCCAAATCTACGGATCCATGGAAACTTTGGAAAACATTTGCGATTTTGTAGGGAACTCCTGGGTCAGGCAGCCTGTCAGCCCGGACCCTTTCCTGGGAGCGACCAATTCAGTCAAACCTTTTGGAGGTACGTGCCACTAAATATGTAAATATAATTTGTTATCAT
>JASANE010004472.1:0-35193 GCA_030248225.1 Trileptium ribeirensis
GAGCATACCGTGAATTTAACTAGGCAAATCGTCTTGAGCTTCAAATTTCTAGGGACATTTTCATGTCTAATTTCAAACTCACTACACTAAAACAGAATTTAACAACTTCCGCTGAGTCTAAGATAGGGAATAGCGGCTAGGCTCCATGACCTGCGAGCAGGTGTCGGTGCTAGCCTCCCTGGGGGACCTCAGAAATCATACCCGATACTAGACACGTGCGCAACCCTTCGGGCGGGGTCCGACCACACCCCGTGAAGCGCGCCTGCGGCCTGCTAAGCTGCGTAGCTTCTTGGGTCTGACCAAGAATAGGTTCAAAATTTAGCATTCACGGTCCACCCTTGAGGTTACGATAGCCGGGGTCGTATGGGCATGGTGTTAGGAAGTTGCGCCATGCAGCTGCGTCACCGGTTATTACATGTATACGCAACATAAATAATGCTTAATAATGCATTGTATATAGAGCTCACAGTTTGTAGTTTCAATTCAAAGCTTTCACGCTTATATATACAGCTATAGGAAAAGGTAAAAATTTCGTCATATTAATTCGATGACCTTGCTTTAAAGATAATCGTATACAATAATGAATAAAAGTACATGTGATTAAAAATAATTGTGTTGCTATGGACACACAAGGATTGTTGCTTACGAAAGGCTTACAGTGCGTAGAAATAGTGGCACGGCGTCTGAGCCAACAAATTACCGTGCTAGGAAAATTAAAAAAGCGAGCAGTTTACACATCACATTTGTGTCTAAAAGTTGTGTACTAGTCAGGGCTATAATTAAGGCAAAGGAATATGTTGGAATAATTATTGTTACAGAGGATTACAGCATATATACCAGGGATCATGCTATATTTAAAAAACAGTTTCCGCATTTCCAGGATTAAAGTATCAGAATTTTCCCGGTTATCCCGGATTTTTCGGATCGACTAAACAAAATTTGGACAATCATGGGCCTATCTAAACAGCCTTGTTAATCATGTGACAGTATGTATGTATAATAAAAAACGTAAAACAAACACCAAAACTAAGTAAACTGACATGTTATATATTTCCGTTGCAGTTGGTTGGGTTGTTCGTGATGCTTTTGAGTTAATGCCTGACAATATAATTTGAATTCCGAAATAAACATTTCCCTGATTTTTTGGTTTTTCCGAATTTCCAGAACATTTTGTAAGGAAACCCTGATATACATGTGGAAGAAGTTTATATGATCAAAACTTCAAACATTTGCACAGCCATAAAGAATACAGAGAACGTGTCTATTAAATTTAGCAAACTTGTACGTGTAGTGATAACAGGCACAAACCGCAGGGCACTAAACTAACATGATACACACGCGATCGTAAGCCGAATGTAGATATAAGAAATTTACCTACCGCACCACTGCACCAGTTCCCACATATATGTAACGTCCCCACAATTTCAGAAAAAAGTACATATTGATATAGGTTGAACAATCTTTCTGCACATTATTCATTATAGTAATATTTACACAAGTTTTCAAAACAACGACTGTTCAAATGGACAGTGTTCGATGTTCGCTATTCTTGGTATAACTCGGGTAATGGCAAATTTCAACTTTCTAAATTTTTCAACGATCAAAACAATAAAACTGATCACACATCGCTTAATAATCGCAAAAAAACTAGCGAAGCGTTATCAATAAATTTTTGATTATTCGAATAAGTAATGCAAAATGATAAGTTAGTGATTAATGTTGCTTAGCACTCCGAAAGAGAACGTATATCGTACTGTACAGCGGCAACGTGAAACATAAAAAACTATTGTACATACACATGTGCATCGGATAAAAAAAGGACACTTTTATGCATTGGAATTTTGTCTCATTGCTGCAGCGTTCGCAGGCTGTTGACCAGAACGAATACCAACAGGCGGTTGATGGCCAGCGTGGATAGGTTTCACTGAAGTAAAATGAAATACAATTCGGATAGCTGTCGAAAACAACACAGACGATATGTCGCTACGACTAAGTTTGTCCATTGGGAAGTAATTTGTGAACACTTATTGGTTGGTTGGACGTACGCTAGTAAGGCGCCATTTAAGAAAACTGAAACAGTAATCCACCACAGAATACAGCTGATAATCTAAGCAGTAGCCGTATCCCTTCGTATCTGTCCCATTTTTAGATATTAACTAACCACTTCTCACTAATGGTCTGAGTTTGTTATCGCCTTGGCCATATGATTAATAATGTTTTGCCTAATTCTGCAAAACGCAGTTTAAACCCGACAATCTTTCTGGGGCGCAGTATGATAAAACTGACCGTTAACTGAAGCGATGATCCATGATTCTTAATTTTCAAAGATTATAGATTATATAAAAAACAACAAAGTATGTACATGCTTACCGATCTTGGGCTGAGCAAAACCTCGACGAGCCAAATTGCGCGCACGAACCGCTTCCTTAATTCGTTCCACTTCATTCTGATACCTACAGAAAGAATAAAAACGTTTGTTTGCAGAACTAAAAACATTTATTGAATAATACAATTGGCGTTGTGTAGTTTAGAGTGATGAATATGTAGGTTTAGCTGAGACTCCTGAAAAACCTTCTGTGGATATCCATTTGAACTGCCAGCAGGTTGGGAGCAGAGCTTCAAGCATCAGAAGTAGCTCGTTAGATACCTACAAAGCATAATAATCACAGCAGTTAATAAATTTTAGAAATTGCTAAAAATCACTATTATTCCATGAGCAGGATGTCCCACGATAGTATGACAGTATATGTCTCATGTGGTATGTGTTGAATTCACAACTGCAAGCACCGTTTCGATAGGAGGCTGGACTCGTGACAGGACATTGCACCGCCCTACATCACGGCGGATCTTGCCCGTAAAATGACCACGCAATGGACTCGAATATTCAACTGGTGCACAACGTTTTGATATATGACAAAAAACTTTGTCGATATGCGTCAAACCGAAAATGAGTAGTGACCGCATCAAAAAATATTCACAAATAACAGGAAAAATCTCTCACTCCGTTTCAATAAAATTCTATCATTTATTTTTATAGTTTCGAAATGTCAAACGAGGCACAAGCTCGCACAAATGGCAAAAGTCATTCGGACAAGCACTGTGCATAAGTTGTCGCCACTAGCTGAATGGCATAGTTATGAAAATAAATATAAACAAGTCATCCGTGAACCATTCACAAACGATTCGCGAAACCTTAGCAGATGTGCATGAACTAAACGCGAATTTGTAGCAAGCGATTTGCTTTTTCTGTCATCGAATTTTCACTTAACATATTTTAAACTTTCCCATAAAAATTTTGGATAGAAGCGAGACATTCTGATAACAAGCAGACGACAATAGATAGGTTCAAATAGCATACCTGAAAAAATTTCTCTTGATGCTTAATCGCTCAATACTAAATGCCGAAAGCCTACCACCGGGAATAACCGAAACTGGAACTATCTATTTAAACCGGATCTGGAAGAGTTTCTTCGATATTTACAAATATAACACTTAAAACAAATAAAGAAAGAAATGAAGGTACTGTGGATTTAAATTGTGTTAAAAATAAATTTTATATTGTGCTTAATGTGTTGCGATGACATTATTGTCTCTCTGGGACTTTGAAAAGGCATAGGAAGGTAATGTTTATTTATTAATCAAAATGTCGCTTGTTGGTGTTTCGTTCCGCCAGCACAAAAATGTGCCTTTACTATACAGCCATACATGGACTGAATGACTCTGAATGTATTCGCAACACATTGCGCAAGGAGTAGACAATTTCGCTCTGCGTTTTATCACCTCTCTTTACTAGACACGCGTTTGCTACATGTTAATCCGTAATAAACTTGAACTTATTGGATTACTTTGTTCTAAAAATAATTCAAGGCATGCTATAACTTTTTGAACAGAATGCTATAACTGAACACACTGTGATCCAGCTCCGCAAGGTTTCAATACAGTTCATTACCAGGAATGCAGCATGTGACTGTGTTGTATATATGGCACATACTTTCATCCGATGTATACTGATTTGCAAAATTTACAAAGGCAGATGCTTGATGCCATTTGTGTTAGACAAGTTCACAGCATTGCTAAATAATTTAAATTTTCGATGTTACGGTGAATGTTCAAGCTTAAAAGTCCCGGACTAAATACTTCTAAATAATCCAAGTTCTTTTATGTGTATCAGATTGGAACGGTTCAGCTCAAACATGCAATGTATTTCGATGAATGGGCAGAACAGCTGCTACATTCATCCAACTCGCTTTATGCTTTATCGACATAAGTTGAAGATGAACAATTCCTACAGGCTCAATATGAAAAATTCCTACTGAAAAAAATTGTACTACTATGTACCTTTTATAGAATTTGCCAAGTTAATATTTTTTGTTTGCAAGTATTGGAACTTAATTACTGTATATAACGTACGTTTGGACAACTGGAACAACATTTTTAAATCCGAATTACGGTTCCGCTATGGTTTTACCTTTTGCCGGAACCACTACCGGAACACGACTTTCGCAGGAGCCGGAATCCCGGTTACTGCCTGCCCGCCACAGATTTTTATATTGAAATATGATTTTGAACATTCTCATATTCTAATAATATGAGAATGTTAGAATTATTAGCAAATTGTCTCACTGTGCTTTAATTTTAAACATCAACCCAATGTTTGCCGGCCATAGATATCGGTAATGCTTTGTGTGGCTGCTTGTATCTTTAACTATTAAGCGTTGACACAATACTATGCGCGGCGGTTCAGTAAGCAATGCGGCTGCCAAAGCGCAACCATCGCAACCTTATCAAGACATAATTTTCTACTCAATTCATATATATAAGCGCAGTAGTACATCAGTGAGTGAAAGGAAGCAAGATGCAAACAGAAATAAAGCAATTCTTACAAGACCGGTACTATCTTTCCATTTCGCGAAAAATTAGCAGCTGTTCAAATGCTATTGACAGGTTCAAGAATTTTTGAACAATCTATCGTATTTATGTCTGGACCTGTATACACTACCATCAGACAAAACTGTCGTTTCCCGAGTGATGACTGGTTGTTAGCAGCGGATTTATCTCATCAGTATGTACATTAATTTACTCCTCAGGACTGCAAAGTACGTTGGGTAAGGGGTAAATTTTCGAAATTTTATAAATCATAATAAATTTTCATGAGTTTTCCAATTCTGCCTAGTTTTCCCTGAAATTTTTCCCTAGATTTATCAGCTTGTATCAGTTTGTTTTCCATCAACTACCACTTCCACAGTTGTTGGACTACGATGCGCGGAGGCGAGTGGGGTACATATGGTTTAATCAATATTTAATTTCAAATCTAAATTTAGTAAATAAGATTAAATAAATATGGAGCGGGTATCAATGGGTGAGGAGACGAACACAAACTATGGTGCATCGAAACACATCCGAACAAAAATTGACTGAGTTATGTACCTCGACTCCTACGAACTTCGAACAAGTACTGTAGGAACTATTTATATGCATTGCAGGAAAATTACAGTCAATATTAAATAAGCGCTTTGCTTAACTTTTGCAGCTGCCATCTATGTACAAGCCTTAAAATAGGTTTCATATAGTGCGAATAAAATCTCAAGTAGAAACAAAAAGTACCCAAAAGGACAGTATACGAATGAAGTAAAATGTCGCCGTTTGAAAAAACAATTTTATATCATGTTTTGCGCGCAAAGACAATGTTATGCGTGCAGCAGTCAGTTCTGACGAACGTTGTATCTGGCTTCTCCACGTGACCAAAAGTTTAGCCAAGGGTTTAGAGCTACGCTTGCTTCCCATTTCCAACCTGGTGGAAATGGAAATACCTGGGTGATTTCCCACAGGTTACCTGGGGAAAACCGTACTCTCAGATAAATTGGGAGTTTTATAGTTGTATTTTATATATTTTTCAAGCATTTAACACATTTTTATCTATTTTTGCTGAGAATTTATTATTTAAGCACGGCAAATGTATATTTCTGTACGCAGCACTTCATTTTACTAGGAATTTTGGCACAAATAGTCGAAATATATGCAGAATATTTAGTTTTGCTATAAACCGTTTGCTGTTAGGACAACCATTTTTGGTGCGAACGGAAAATGCCTGGGTGGTGCTGGAAAGTTGGCCCGGGGTAAGTTAAATTTTATCTGGCGGCATGAGCTGTGGAGAAATGCTGGAACCCCAGAGCAGCTCAAAACCGTTAGGGTCCCATTCCCCTGTGTGTAGAGGCCAGTGTATGCTTATATGTACGTAAAATTTTACACAGGTACAGTACCCGCCAAAAATGACTGTCGCTCGCTCGCGACTCGCTCGACACTCGCTCGCGACTCGCTCGAAATAAATTTGTTCTAAAAATAGAATTTTCTATTAATTTAAATAGTTGCGAAATCTCGAGCGAGCCACTCGCTCGAGACTCGCTCGCGACTCGCTCGAACTCGCTCGCTCGAAATGCGACGGTCATTTTTGGCGAGTACTGTAGTTCCCAAAAAATTCTACTTATTGATTGGATTACTTGGGTATGTCAAAAAACGATGCTTATGGTGAATAAGATGACAATAGTGCTAATATTGAAATATCTTTCGACAATATGAAATTTATTACTGTAATGCAAAGTTTAACTATAAACCCGTCACCGAAGCTGATAAATGAAACCCCGAGTTTATCTACAGAGCAGCAAATCAAAATTGAAGAGATCAATGCTAAATAACGTTAATTAGCCAGCTTTATTGTTAATAATTTATACTACCAGAAGGTTAAACTGAAATATTTAATGTAAATCAGAAAAAACCGAAAAAAAAATTAAAACGGTATCCATCAACTACACTGTCACCGTGCCTTCGCCATTACTATAACGAAAAAATCAAGTATAATTACAAAGCACCGACTGTGAATACATTATGCAAACAACATTTTTAAGTTGTCAACCAAAATGAACAAACTCTTCATTTCAATTACAGGAAGTGAAAGCTACGATACTGCTACCACTGCTCGGCTGAATGATAATTATTATAGCAGAGACCACGTTCATGCATGGTGCAAAAAATATAAAATACAGTCACCGATCCGGCTCATAAAAATGTTGATACGGTACCGAATAGCTTGGACCGCAGATCTAGTAATCAAACAAAAGTCACTAGTGCCGCCGAGTGTTTCAGGTTAGTCTAAAGTACACGGGGTTCTTCGAGCACTAAGATAATACTTACAATATTCGCGTACTCCTGATGCTTTCTGTACAATATACCAGTTGAACTAAAAAATGCTGACATTTTGAACTCCTCTCTTGCTCCAAGAGCTAATAAATATTTGTAGCCGTAGCTTGTACAAACTCGTAGACGTTAAAGTTGCAAGCTGTTATCACTGTCTATTATCAAAGGTATTGTGAAACCACTGTTATAGAAATGCTAACGCATAAGCACCTAATTCGTAATTACGTAGGACATCGTAATTTTGAAAAAAAACAGCGAATACAAAATTGTACCCATCTATTCCTTAAATTGTGTGATAATAACCCAATAACTATGATTTCCCTGCATTTTTATGGCTGCAACAAGCGTACGTAATTAAGTAACATAATTTGTCGCCATTCTTTTTGAAACATCGAAATCAGTAACGGACAAAAATAAAAGCAAAGCTTTCGCTAACTATTCACGGACGATTTGCTTTTATCCTTTTTTTAACTGTAAGTAGTTTGTAAATGCCCGCCATGGCATAAAATAACTATTCCGCAATTCCCAATAAGAGTTTCCCGTTTCGCAAAATACTATTATTACATTATGTAACACGAACTATCGTCATTTAACTCACGGTACCCTTCTTCGTATTCATACTTTCGGGAAAGATAAAAAAATACGAATGAATAGCAGAATAATACGTATATCAATGCTGTTTGAGTAGAAAAGCCATATATTTCTGAACAATATGACTTTTTTCAGTAAGAAAAACTGTCATATACAGCGCCAACTAAATTGCTAAGCGCCAACGACAGGTATGCGTTATACATGAACACATTATCTTGATCGCAAAAATTTCAAAAGAAAAAATCGTTGCTCAAAACAGATTTACAAAAAGTAAAGAATCCTACAGTACTGTCGCTGGATCCACACAGTAAAACAATTCAGAAACTCTTCAAGGTTCTGTTTTTAATAATGTGTTACGAAATTCGGGGTCCCAGTTTACATTTCTGCATCATTAGCCTGTACTAATTTAACAGCTTACATACTATCCGCCTGCAGATGGCGTGACGACTCCACTGCTATACTGGCCTGTCCGCAATGAAGGGGAAGGGTTTGTGGACTCTTCCTACTTCCCTGTCCCCACTCGCCCGAAACCCCCTTGCTAACTAGTAACTCTGTCGAGATTGCAGAACGTAGAGCATAGGTATACCTACGTCTTTTGCGTGCACAGCCAATCAGATCTCGACAGCATACGTCGATATGCTATACGTGGATATCACAAAATACCGCACAAGTTAGAACAAAATTAACACTGGCAATAAGTTTCCCATACCCCAAAACCCCCAAGTGCAAGGTATCAGCCTCCCAGGGCGCAACAGCAAAATAAAGGATTTTCGGGTCCATGAGCCATGGCGGCGCCATACCCCCATACCCATAGAACCATAGACCGCAAAGCAAAATCAACACCAGCAACGAGTTTGCCATGCCCGAAAACCCAATGTATAATTTTTCAGCCGCCCAGGACGTCAGAACAAATTTTCGAATTTTGGGTTGAGAACCACGAGGGTGCAATACCTAAAGCCCTATGAAACGGAGCCGTAATCGAAAAACAAAAAATAGGTATCGGTATAATCATTTTAATATGAAATAAAAGCAAGCAGAGAAAAAACGAAAGTTGATATAAAAATAACCTTGCTTCATGGGCGGTACTAAAATGAGGTAAAAATATTTATGTTGCTCTCTGACCCCGAACCGTGGGGTGCCATATCACCATACCCATGAAATCATGGGTCACAGAGCAAAACCAGCACTAGCAATGAGTTTACCAGTGAAACTTATCAGCCCACCAAGCCCTCAAAACAAATTTTTAAATTTTGGGTCGAGGAGTCATTGCGGTGCCATGACCGAGTACCTCAAACCCCATAAATCCAGAACCGGAGCCTTAACCAAAAACAAAAAAACAGGCATCGGCATTTGGCATTTTACTACGAAATAAAACCAATCAGAGAAAAAAGTCGAAAGTTAAGATAAAAATAACATTGCTTCCGTGAAGCGTACTAAACTGGTGTAAAATGGTGCCAAAAACCCACATTTTGACCCCTGATCCCGGAGCAAAATGAAATCAAAAAACGCTCGGGGAAGTACACGATAAATCGACTATGCCAACTGGAATGAGCCCAAGATCATGAAAATCGGTTAGTCGTTCCCGAGTTATGGCCATCACACACGCACACACTGACAGAATTTAAAAGATTTTTCACCCCTGCAACACACAATCCCCACTACGTTTCACTACGTTCTGACTAAATCCCTGGATTATTAACGACTTTAATAATGTTTATATCATCGTGTTTAGTAAATATTTCAATATAATACTTGTCGAGGCGAAGATTTTGAATTCTAAATGTAATTGAGATATGGACGTTTTCATGTATTTCGGGTCAGATGGGCCATTTTTACCTAATGTAGATAGAACTCGTCAAATAAAGCCGTATATCGTTGCAATACAAAATGAGCCCGATTATATATACATGACCGTTTTCGTGTATTTCGGGTGTCTTAGGCCCAGTTTAATACCCATTTTACCAAATTCTACAGCATAGGTTACCATCACAATAACACATAGGTCTTCTCGGGCTGTACAAAATTAGACAAAAAAGATGGCTTAGTTTCAAGAGTTATAGAGATATGACAGTTTTCGTGTATTTCTGGTCTTTTGGGCCCAGTTTAAAACCAATTTTACCTAATCCTACAATACAGATAAATATCACAATAACGCACTATATACGTCTACATGGAGATTCTATAGCTCTATAAAATCCGTCCAATAAGACCCATATATCATTCGTCTTATAATTCGGGTTTCATGGGTCCATAAACCCTTTGGACCCTAATCCTCGACCCAACAGTAACATTGGGCAAAAGCTTGATTAAACAGTTTTATAGAGGTTCAGTCGATTTACAAAACGAACCTGCTCAGACATAAATATGTGCACACACTGTCGAGACCCACCAAAACCGTATTTCGACGAATCCCATTTTGATCTGACCGACCCCTTCGCCCACCTTTAAACTTACGATCGTAAGCTGCAGCTACACGATTTTATATCATAACGCACTATATACGTCTACATGGAGATTCTATAGCTCTATAAAATCCGTCCAATAAGACCCATATATCATTCGTCTTATAATTCGGGTTTCATGGGTCCATAAACCCTTTGGACCCTAATCCTCGACCCAACAGTAACATTGGGCAAAAGCTTGATTAAACAGTTTTATAGAGGTTCAGTCGATTTACAAAACGAACCTGCTCAGACATAAATATGTGCACACACTGTCGAGACCCACCAAAACCGTATTTCGACGAATCCCATTTTGATCTGACCGACCCCTTCGCCCACCTTTAAACTTACGATCGTAAGCTGCAGCTACACGATTTTATATCATAAAACCGTTTTTGAATATAGTAAAGAATCGGTTTACCTGCGCGCACCTCACCCCGAATTTGCGAATCTTATGCATGGAATCCTCCACCCCCCGGAGGAACCTCGGAAAGGACGAAACTTGAGTGATGAACTACAGTTAGCATCATACATGTGCACAGAGGCAGTATGAATATTACCCACCCCTGGGGTCCGGAGACATGCCACCCAACACCCCTTCATCCTGAGGCGCTGCGGTGATGGCTCCGGTCACCCCCCCCCCCCACTGGAACATCGGACCTTGAAATGCATGTAGTAAAATCTTGAAATACACGATCACACTAGGCGCAGAACGAAAAGAAAATGGAATTTTAAGTAAACCAAATGAATTTTAGTGGAATAAATTACTGGGCAAACCCAGTTTATTACGCAAGATTTTATAATTATCCCTATAAACCACTTGTATCGATATTTTGGGTTACCAGTCGGGAGCGCATATTATTAGGAGCTGCAAATTCAACTTGAAACGGGTTATCCTGGAAGCTAAAATGTCTCAAGAAAGCATAATGTATTCAAGCCGTATGCCTAGTAACATTGAGGTTATAATGCTCATGCAAACGCTCATCATGTATTAAAATCCCATGTAGCAATAATGAACTACGAGTGTGGTGATTCTGACCTCTGTTGACCCGGGTGAACACCTTTCATTAAGGAACCAAGCAACGAACTGAAACGTATGATGGCAAAGTAAAAGGTAATATTACCATGTTGCAATATTATTAACACCGCAACATCAGTTTGGCCGCTATAGCGAGCACTATTGTAACATATATTACATAACACAATTTTGTGTTGCATGGTGAATTTACACAGTATACAGAAATCTATCAATGCGAGGAACATATAAAACATGACAAGACCTAATCGTCTATCTTTATATAATTGAACTCTTTCAGTCTTATGTCCATTGTAAAATTACCTACACTAGCCAAACGACTATTCATCACAGAAACTTGTTTTTTAGTCATCTGCATAAAAGAAGTTATAAAACGGCCTAAGAACCCCGTGTACAACAGTCTATAGCGTTATAAACTAAAATCGCCTATAATTAACAGAAAATCTATGACCTGCTAGCCTACGCACGATGATGATACCACGAAATCAGAGCTCGGTAACATATTTTTGACAAAATAAATTATGACACAATTTTCTGCTTCTAATTCTTTATTAAAATTTTGAGAATGTAAGTAATTATTTTCTTTGCTGTGTCAAAGCTATTTTTCTATTTTTATAAATTGTATACAGGCGATCCAACCAAACGATAAGAACGCAACGCTGTAACTTGTGCGGTGCCTAAGCCTTGAGCAACAAACTGATAAATCTGGCATATGACAATGCAAATACTGATGATAGACACATCGTAGTTTGCTGTGCGCATACAGAATACACATCAAACAGACCAGGTAACTAAAAAATGCATTCAGCACATTGTAAAGGTAACTCTTAATATTTTTAACAACGCATTAAACAACGACTGTAGTTGACACAGCACGTGTAACCGACGTGACGCTGCTGCATTGCGCACTTCCAAACCGCAATGCATACACGACCATGGCTATCGTAACCTCAAGGGGTGACCTAATGCATTCGTTTTTCTAGGTTGGTCCTAAGAAACTACAGAGCTTCGCATGCCGCAGGAGCGCTTCACAAGATGTGTTCTGATCCTGCCGAAAAAGTTGCATACGTGGTCCACGTGGTACTACCTTTGAGGGCCTCAGGGAGTTTGGGTCCGTCACCTGCTTACAGGCCTAAGAGACCATACCGCTATTCCTTATTCTAATTCCAGCTGGAAGTGTTGACCGACTATCTGTTATTTTGGCCAGTCCAGTAGCCCCACTAGGATCCGACAATCCCTCGACGTTTTACGTTGGATCGTTGCCGTTCTATTATTTAGCATTTGGATGGCAAGCGGTCCCTTCTAACGTTCATCGCCGTGTGAAATTCTTGAAGGAAATCAACTTCGCAAGAATCGTATCTACACATTGAATAATTGACGAGCCACGCTAAGACTTCCGACCTTTTTGACGTCAAGTCTAAACGCCGGGTGTGAATTGGGGTGACGATTTCAAACCCGATTTCGAACGCCCTGGCGACGGCAAAGCTTACTTTACTATACGCAGTTTGGGGGAAAAGCGGACAGAACATGGATCGCGTGATCAATTTGGCCGGGTGCCAATGGAAATCTAGTCGCTCGATACGAATATTCATAATAACAAAATATCATTCGGCTGGTTCGTGTAAACTGAAGGCGGCTAATCAAACGCGAAAAGGTTGGACAATTATCCTACTCCAAGTCAAATCGATAACAATGGCATGTCATACAGATACAAGGCACAAAATACAAATATTATATATAATAGACTAGTCGGTAGTGGAACTACATTTGTGAGCGGAGCTTGGGCTGTGGCATTACGAGTGTACTCAATTTTATGTTCTTGTAACTTTATTGCATAGGGCATAGGGCTTATCATTGGTAAAAATATTATATTTCAATTCTTCCACCCAAAAACCCTATAATGGTTTGATCGAAACGATTCTATTTCAATAAATAACACAAATATTGCAAAATTCTCTATTTTAGCTGCATAAAATTAACTAATTAGCTAATTACTAATTAACCACTCAAAATTTATTAATCCCAAATATCAGGTGCACACTCTGACATGATAGGCTTTCAAACAAAAAAAAAGTTTTTTAAAATCCGTTCAGTGGTTCTTGAGATCCGTCGGACCGAACGAATGAACGAACGAACGGACGGACATTGACCTTTTTCTCCAAGACAGAAAATAAAAACGCTTCGCTCGGCTTCGCCGAGCTCCGCTCAACAATAATTCAATGGCATCATTAGTGCAATACAGTAGTAAGGCACACATCTCGAACACTTAACTCATTCGAACGACATCATAGCAAGTTTCTGGTTCAGCTATTGCAAATACTCCTACGTCCTAAAATCCAAAAGAGTTGTACTAGATTCATCGACACGAAACGTGTTTTCAGGCAATATAGTTTAACTGTTCTGGTCGGATCGGGTAGTGGTGTCAAGGATTGTTTGATTCTTGTATTCGTTGTGCTGCCGCTTGTTTTTTGTTATTACAGGAGTTCGAATTTCGAGAACTTGGCAATTGGTAAACAATGTACTTGAGCGGTCGATGTGATGGAAGTGGCGGTCGAGCAGGGTTGTGGTTCTAGGTACACAGGGGCTTGATTTCCCTGGTTCCGAACCTACACACCCGATGACTTGTTTCAGTGATTACTTAGATTAATATTGCATCATACTAAGTGTTGGAATCGTCCTTTTCTACGATATTATTAATGACAACGTCATCATCGTTATCAACAGCGACAGCGGTGTCATTATCGTCAATACAAGCGGCATCCTCTTCACCAACATCAATATATTTCTGACATTTTGTGCGACGTAAATGCGTCTTTTGACCCTCGTACTCAAATCAGACGCAGTCGAATTGCGTCATAGGGTATTCATTGTCGTCATCGCCATTATCTAAACGTTTCTTCCTCAAGGATTGCGCCGTGTTGCAATCTACGTCAAGTCGTTACGGCACGTCAACGGTATCAGTTGCGATCGACGGTCCGCCGACATTCGGTCAGATCAACTGTGCAAATATATCACTCGATTTCGACTGGAACTTGGGACAACAATTTCGTCGGGTTAGTCCTTTGTATATTCTTCACAACAAGTGGTGCTCCGAAGATACATTTATCATGCATAAATACGAACGCATAATTCTTCAGCAAAATTTTAAACGTCAATATAGTTTTAGCAGTATCATATATAAATATTATTTTCGAAGCTCAAAACTCGACCCAATTGTGACTAAAAAATATATATACTGCACATGGCTGCTTCAATGGCTACACTCGTGCACAATTGCGAACCAGGGGCGCGCAGTGCGGGTGTTTTATTTCTTATAGATCCCGGTAAAAGTGGATTGGCACCCAATTTCTTTTTTTGTAAGAATTTCCTAAAAGTAATGTTTCCTAAGAAATACCTCCACGCGTTTTGTACATAATGCCTAGCCTATCAAAGCTGCAGAAATTGATATTAACTTTTATCTGCGAAATTTCGTATTACTTTGCGTAACATTTTACGAAGACGCTGAATCAAGCAGGATCCAGGAAAGATTACTAAATAGGAGGCAGCTAAACATGTTGAGGTCAAGCAATGGTGTAAAGCCTAAACCTAGTTCGGCGAAACCTTTTCTTTGTTCCTGAAAAAAGCACGGAATCTCGCGAAGTATTGCAAGAATCCTCAGAAGTACAATTTAATAAGAAAATCGATCTATTCCTTGTGTCTTTCTTTCTGTCCCGACTAGGAAAAAATGAGGATGGGAAATGGGATAGTAAATGGTCGGGATCTTACTAATTTCTACCGACCTGGGTCTAATTACTATAACGACATTTCCAAGAGGCAACAATAACGTCGCTGCGTCGCTTCTAAAAAGAATCTCAGGTATATTACCACTAAGCAAAAGTTGGAATTAAATATGATCCTATATCATCTTATGGTACTGATAAGTAAATCACGACTATTGTACAAATTAGTGGTTCCGGTAACTACGTTTTACTCGAAACGAACGCTAATTTACTAAATATTAATTTCACCAAGTCCACAGCTCTACGTTTGTCTATAAATATTTCTTTCTCGTTGCCTAATTCGAGATACTCAGAAAAGTGAGTAAAAAAGAGGAATTTCTAGGCAACTTAGACCTGACTAACTCCGGAAATTTGAAATTTGACTTGGGAATAGGTACCGGTATCGATGATCCTATTCAAAACCACAAACAATCCTTTCTACTCTTTTTCTATTCGCTAACAATTTGTGGAGCGGCTGAGGCGTTGTTTTAGCTCTTGGTTTCTATTAAGGTTCATGTCAAAATGCAAGTTGACATTCTAGTAGTTTAAGCTAAATAAATTTGGAAGACTTCACGGACCACATCGATCCCTAGGTTCACTAGTATACTATATATAAATTTTTATATCAAATTTCGCAAAGAAGGATTTTCGCACTACCGCAATTATTAGCGGCCCAGTGTGGAAACACTATGTATGGGTCTTCAAAATGCTTGTTTGGTTCGTCCTATCTGTGGTTTCTTAAGTTGACTGTGGTGCTTAACTAGTCCTCAATCTAAAATGAGGAACGCTAGGGTTCAGCTCGAGAAGCATTGGGCCACTCTGGGGCTATCCTCAATTTCGACGAACTCATTCGGGTTACAAGAGTTAACCTACTTAACTAATTCTTAGTATCTTGTATGTCCGAGCTCTGTTTTTCAAAGGGAATTTGCAATTCGTTTGAGTCGCTTGCCCTCGCTGCAAGGCGATGGTGCTAGTGTAGCATTGGGACCCATAAGCTAACGAACTACACTTTAGCGGAATCTCTATGCGGCATGTTCTACTCAGTCACGGATTTACATAAACATGAATAAGGGTACAATAGGGTATACAGTGATAACGCTGAATGATACATCACATAATTCATACAGTTATAAAAAGGTAATACATCACCAAATAATCCATGCAGTTATACCAACAGGATACCATATACCTTTACAAACAGTGCCATGTTCACGGCTTCTATTCCTGGTTCATATATGCACGCATACTCGTTCAGGAAAGGCGTCTCTCAATTCGTTCAAAACCGTTGATTTTAGCGTTAGTTTCTGTAGCTGACCTAGGCTAGAAATTCGTTAATGTTGCCCTCTGCTCTGTGGTAGGGATACGTCTCGTAACGATACAGAATGGATCTGTTGCACACGCAACTGTTACTACTTTCCAACTAGTGTGGCAGAAAAGTTTACAAAAATCGAAAGGTCAAATTAAGTCATACCATCAAATTTCTTAATAAAAATGGCAGAATCGTACTCGAACAAAACAAATTACAGTAATTTTCGGAAGACATCGAACTCTTATGCAAGATAACAGATATAATTATATATGCTTACAAATAACCAGTCAGAAAAATATATATAGTTCCACAGTTTCACATGGGTCAACAGTTTAGTTTCTGAACTAAAAATAAATCTGGATACAACTTGGTGCCTGCGTGAAACGTATATCTAAAACGCAAGGGTTATCCAAAATCAGAAACAATGTTAATGACACTAAACGACATACTTCTTTCGATCACGCATTGCGGCTTCTTTAGCATCTTTGAGTGCTGTTTCGAGACTTTTCACGCGTTCCATTGTTGCACGAAGTCGCTTTTCCAATTTCGGCAATTCACATCGCAAATCCGCATTATCTCGCACCAGCTGAAAAACAATGCAAAAAGGTTTGAGACTGCACAGAATTCTACATTACCTAACTTTTCATATACGAACTATTTCTTAGCCATCAAATCCTAAACCCAAATTCGGATTCTAAATCCTACATTTTCTTACAATAATTTGTATAAAAATAAATCTATCCACATTTTATTTATTATGCTTTTGCACAATCAATACTATCTCGTGGAACCTTTTGCTTTACGTGGATAAAAACACTGCATTTCTCAAAAACCAATGCGCCGATCCAAGTTCCCACAACTTGGATCAAGTAGCAGAACAACAGCATAAACGTCGAGCCATAAATTTCGAGCCGGAAACCCTTTATCTTCTTTTTTTAATCAGCTGTCTTTCATGATGTTTATGTTGCGTAATGAACATATATCGCAGGTCTATAAAAGTACGTGCAATTTCATCAGCATACTTGTTAAAGTTTGTGCACAACTCAAGTCAGGTACTGCATCACAAACTGAATAATATACCGCTGATGAGGAAAGAAGCAACTGGTTATTAAAAATGGAACCATGACTAGTAAATATCTTCCGGGAACGGAGTTGATGAGTGTGACATTTTATCACTATTTAGAGAATTTGTGGAAACACCGTCGAACTGATCATTCTAATGAAGAAAACAAATATATATAATGGCGCTAAATGCAATTAGATAAAACAGACTTCTTTGAAATTCCAAAACAATCGGCGGCAACTACGAGCACTGAATAAACTGTAGACACAGAAACTTCATAGTTTAATAGCCCATTTAAGTAATAAAACCAAAATGTATTCATGCTTAGAAAACTCAGCTGTTTCAGCATATATATACTATTGGCATCTATGGATCCTCATGCCATCGCCAACATCAAGCTAGAACGCCTAGATACACAAGTATGATTTATCTAAGTGTCGTTCATGATCAGTGGCATTTATGAGCCCTGAGCAAGGTGTAGTCGCAGAGCGCTTTATAGTCCAGCTAAGTAATAAAAAAACAAAATCTGTTAATGTTTAAAAATAAACTCAACGGTTCCAGCAAATACTATAGGCATTTCTAGATTATCACCAATAAGAAATTAAAACGCCACGCGAGGCATGCTTATATTTCCTAAGTGTTGTTTATGACCATACCTGTTTATGAACTTTAGTCAGCTGATCCAAATTGTTTTCTAAGAACTGGATTTTCTGTTTTTGGGCGGCCGAGGATATAAATTCCTCATCGCCAGTAGAGTCTGGTGCAGCTGGAGCACGCTTGACACGCGACTGCAAGTCGGCGACAAATAGCTTTCGCAAATTGTGAAGTGTTTGAAGCTCTTTTGCGACTGTTTCCTCAAGCCCTATAATTTTATAAAATTATTCAGTCCACATGTTAAAAATAGCAACAACGATCAAAAAGCAACAAATAGCATGGCTATTCAGGCTTTTTAAAGGGGGAGCGAAACCACACTTCAACACCCCTCTCCATGGCCCTTAAAATTTCTTTTCGTGACCACCACAATTTTCAATTGATCCATTTTTGCCAATTTTCACCATATTTGTTAAAATTTGGCCTCACTCTTGCTAATATTTCGCACAGTTCTCGTCAATTTTCCCTATTTTGCCAAGATTATGCGAAAAACGTTCCAATTTTCTATTATTTTGCTAAAATTTTCGTTATTTGCAAAAATATATAATGGACTTGACTCATGACGGCATCGCTTTCCCCCTACTCTGGGCTCTCCATTCGGTGAAAATTTTGTCAGGGGGGCATGAGCCAGGGGGCCTCTGGTTCAGAACCGGGGGGCGCCCGATTTTGCCAAGGGGGCGTTTTTTCAAGAGAAAAACGGTTAACAATCATGTCAAATGGATTTGATGCAGTGAAAAACCGATTTTGAAGTAAATTTTGACTAAATTTGCGAAATTTTTGGCTTCAGAACGAAAATTTAGTACAAATTTTGATCAAATTTTATGTAGTTTGGGCCGATTGGAAACAAAAAAATTTTCGAAAAGACAGTGAACCGGGGGGGAGCCCAAAATTGTATGAACCTGGGGCACCTGTTCTGAACCAAGGGGAACCGAAAAATGCCAGGAGGCCCTCACCGTCCCCCAATTTGGAGAGCCCAGCACACTAGGGACCGGAGCTAATTTTGGGTCTCTGATCCCTAGTCTCGCAAGCCTGAAAAAGCCCTGAATGGCTCGTCATTATGCATTCAGTTAATATGATGAAAATGGGCACCGATCAAAAGCTAACTTGTTGCATATGAATAATCGAGAAAATAGGTACACAAATTTAAACACGCCTTCACTATGCTAAGCTTTAAATGTTATATAATATCACAAGGAAACAACAGTGCTTACAGAAAATCGAAGATGGCGGATGAGCGCAATTATGACGTTTTACACTATATTATATTATTATATCGAATAACAATTTACGCTAATGGCAGACATCAAACCCTACATTTCAAATCTTGGATACTTTGTTCTAATTTATAGAAAAGTGTTAAGCGCACACACGTCAAATTTTTCATAGCAAACGCATATACTCGAAGGCATTTGTATCACAAACGCAACCATGAATAGTTAATCTGCGTTATAACAATATCACACCACACAATACATTAAGAATGGCCTGTCACATCAAATTAATCCAATGGACCAACCTGAAAGCACTGTGGTAGAGCTTAACGCCTATTCACAATGTATATTACTGCTAATTAAATGTAATATTATTAAGCTAATGGCAGATGGTAAATTATACCTTTCAGGTCTTGACGAGCTTGTTCACGTTTATCCGAAAGCGAGTTAAGTTCACGCAGTTTTGTTTCTTTTGCTGACTCATCTGCTTTAAGTCGTTCGAAATCTTCTTGAAGCTGTTCTTTGGCGACACGAAGTTCTTCTAATTTCCTGCAATTATAGACAAATATATCACCGCAGTGTCAAATAATTCACACATAGTCTATTAATAAACTAAGAATTTCCTCAAATAAGTTTTTGAAAAGCAAGTGTAGTAATCGTATAATAATTTTATATAGAGGCACCTAGAGCTACTTCTATAGATCTCGTTTCAACTGCTTTTAGGAATAATATGTTTTGTTTAGAATTAAGTTAATAGCCCGATCACCGTTTTTCAGGCGCAGATGCAGTAATCCTGCAATAATTTTATGTAGAGACCCCAAGAGGTATTTCTGAAGCGATGCTTCAACTGCTTTTAGGAATATTGTGTTATGTTTAGAATTAAGTTGGTAACACAGTACCCGCCAAAAATGACTGTTGCTCGCTCGAAACTCGCTCGCGACTCGTTTGAAATACATTTGTTCTAAAAACAGAATTTACTATTAGTTTAAATAGTATCGAAATCTCGAGCGAGCTGTTCGTTCGAGATTCGCTCGAAATGCGACGGTCATTTTTGACGAGTACTGTAGTTCGACCAAAGTTTTTTCAAACACAAATGTAACAATCGTGTAATAATTTTATGTTTAGGCCCCTAGAAGTAGTTCTGAAGCTCTCACTTCAACTTCTTTTAGGAATATTGCGTTTTGCTTAGAATTAAGTTGATAATAGCACGATCACATCACATAGGTTTTTCAAACCCAAATAAAGCAATCGTGTATACTACATGAATACCGCTACAACTGTAGTTCAGCTACATATGCTTGTTACGAAAATGTATAACCATATTACATACTAAACTACACTAGACCAAATAAACAAGACAAAATTACAAATAGTATTAGTTTCGCTGTAAATCTTACTGCTGCATTGTGTCTATTTGATGATTCTTTTCTGCTAGTTCGTCACGAAGCTTGCCCACTTGCTTGGAATGTGCTTCCCGACTCTCTTCAAGTTGTGTTTCGAGAGCTTCCTTTAACTGTTGATTGAAGTCGTCTTGCGGTTTTGCGCTAGCCGCTGCTTTTTCTAAAAGATAAATCGAACCGAGGAATTAGAAGTTTAACAACAATTCACATAGTACACACTTGATGTAATCGCTAAAGTGAATACTAACTACCATCTTATGGTATATTAAACGTAAAACAAGGCTAATATATATTAGACACATTTTGCTATATTTATGAAATTACTGGCGATTACTGTAAAATTGGAGCTACGTTATGATAAAGTAGTCATCAGAAATGAGTGCTGTTCCGTTGATTTGATGTTCACTCGATGCTCGTTCGAAAATTTTCAAATTTTGTTCAGAAAGAGTTCAAAACTTGTTCGAAATTGTTAGAAATTTTCAGTTCACATTTTGTAAGTTTTGTTTGAAATAAGCACTGTTGGTTCAAAGTTCAATGGACGTATATTAATTTTTTTTTAAATTCTGTCCGAAACGTGTCCCAGATATGTTCGAAATATTTAGTGCCATTCCTCAAAACTTATCACATATGTCCGTTCATTGGAAACTTGTTCGCGAACAGCTAAATTTTTAACGATTTCCATTTGATGTTCGTTAGCTCAAAACAGGACAGTCATTTCTGTTGAGTACTGTACATGGTGTGCGTTGTGTAGCATAACTGCCAGTTGTACACACCGTTGTACATAAAACAATCGAGCATAGCATAAATTATCAAAAAAATTTCTCAAAAAGGAAAACTCAGACTTTCCAAAATTTAAGCGAAAAACCTATCTCCGTTTAAGCACTACAAAAAGGTTAAGATTTTATGATAATATAATAAAATTATTTTTAGCAGATTAGATGTGCGACATGCGACAATTCAATATCTGAAGCTATTATTATTACTATTATCTCTCTAAGTCACACAAAGACCACAACAGAACTATATGTAACTTTCAAATAACTAGCAGTATGTTATAACCTTGTGCCTTTAACTTTGCGCATTCTTCGGTAAGGCGATCGACAGAATCTTCCAACTGTCGTTTTTTATTTTCTACTTCGCGCATTGATTCAACCAAAGATTTCATCCGCGCTTCGTGCTAAAATTTATTGAAGAAATTATACAGCATATCATTAAGTTCATCTGGGTTCTCCAAATTGGGGGAGGCCCACTGGCATATACAAATCAAGGCAATTTCAATCAGAAAATATATAACATATATATACCCTATAAATAAAGTAAAAGACATGTGGATGGAGAGTGTAATTCATACCCGCATGTTATTATGTTTCATAAGCACGGTAAATAAGGCGCTCCATGTCCGTTGTCAGTTTGCACGACCAGGCACCAATTAATGTTTCGTGCACATCAAAAATCGCCGACCGGACTTGGAACGGGTCAGAAGACAATCGCTTCCAGACATGGGTACGATACAGTTCAATCGAAACTTCAGTTAGCCGTAAGAGTTCGAATCCGAAATTCAGTAAAATCTTATCGTACAATCGAAATCCATCGGAATTTTATAAATTTAAGTTTATTTAATGCACGAAAATCGAATTCAATCAAAATTTCAATTAATCGAAATCGATATATTATTTTAGGCTTATTTTTGACTGTGACTATATTTCAAACGCTGAAATGCGCAGAATATATTTATAGATCAAGTAGTTTACAAAGAGTTTAAAATACTTACTTGCTGGATGAGAAGTCGGCAATCGCCCAAATCCTTTTCGTTTTCGTCAATTTTCTTGTTGCACTCTTGTTTGAAAGCTTCAAGTTGGCCACATTTCTATAAATTCAATTTACGCGCCGCCAACTAATGTTACAGCCAATGTGACAATAAATACAGTAACCACTGAACCGCATCTCCATCTACTCAACATAGCATATACAACGTAAATTTAGCGAGAAAAATTATCCATCAGTACTGTGAAAAGTCATCTGTAGGATATACAATTCCATTACCACATTTAATCCATTGATGTTCTTTCCTATGCTTGACTACCTTCATATATATAGTAATCATAGAGACCTGCATCAAGAAGAAGATTCGCTGCAACTGCGACAGGTTCTTTATACGTCGTTTTTGATTGGATCTCCTACACCAAAGTGTTGATTTCGTAGCAAGCCCAGGGCACTGTCATTATTTCATCGTGGCTATTTGTTAATCCAGCTTGTTGGTGCTTCTGGTTTTTATTTACCCTGTACCAAGCAAACTCAAGGCCATATCGCCGCACGCGTATCGAACAATATCATGCGTTCAGAACTTTGTCAACACCTATTCTTTTTTAGTTCTGAGGAATTGCCATTTTGTCAGAATTTTGAGTTCAAAACCTGGTCGTCTAAAGTATTGGTATTACGCATCTTTTATTTTTCGCTTTCTCAAGGCTAAAATGTGGATTGTGGTAGGCTGTATGCAGCAGCATTGCCACCGTTTTACGGTAACGGTCACTTTTTCGTTTCCTGCGACACCATAATTAGTCATGGAAACAAGATTTTCACACATAATCGATACATGAGGGTTTGATAGTATTGAGGGTTGCTGCTTTCAGGTCGACGTTTGGTGCAACGGTTCTCAACTACGTGACTGAATCTTGAATCTATGCTTACAATTATATTAACTTCAGACTTTTGTGGTGCATTTTCCATCGTAACACAACTTCCTGTAGCACAATTGAAATTGCTACGCTTGCTATCTTCCCAGTAGTGGCATTCAGCTCCTGCTTCCTCCCAGTCAGACTGTCAATGATAAGTGCGCATCGTTCGCTACCTTGTGTGCAGTTGATAGTTTATCCGTCGGTGTAAAGGTCGTATGCTGCTCCTGCAGAATACACTTGGAAAAACTATGTTCCGAAACAGGATTTGTTTCAGAAACTATAGGCTTATGCGAATTCTATACATTCTTAACAATACAACGTGTCCCAATATAACACACCACAACGATAGTACTAACCATATATTACTTGGTAAAACAATAATTAGTATCTCGCAAGCGATGATGAAACGGAGCGAGCGTGGTTTCATTTTCGAGTTATCATTTTGTTTAATCCCCTGTAACAGGATGTGTTTGATGCATATACCACCCTAAAACCTTTTGAACCCTGACTCCATTGAAAATCCAAAAACCTGGTCGACCCTAAACCCATCGAAAACAACTGACAACGCGCATCAAGTGTTTGTGCTTGTCTCTAGATAATAAAACCGTCGTATTCAGCCAACCAGAAAACCTACATGGACGATTCTTGTTGAAGTGTACGCAATACTTAACCAGCAACTGAAGACAGACTATATTCTGGAAATCAGGTTCATTGATACTAAACACATGAAAAGACTTAAAATATGCACGCTGGGCTCAAGATAACCAAATCATTATATGTAACAATCAGAAATACCTATATATATCAGGGAATAACCGGAACCGAAATTTACCGGAACCGGAACCAGCAACCGGAACCGTTCATTTAAACCGGATCCGGAACCTGGTCTTCGAAATTTATATATAGTAAAACAGATGATGGAAAAAATGAAGCTATAGTGGATTTAAAATGCATTAAAAATAACTTTTACATTAAACTTAATGTATTGCGACGGTATTATTGCCTTTCTGAAACTTTAAAGAGACTGAGGAAGCTAATAATTTTTATTTATCGATCAAATATGTCGGTTTTTGGACATTCAGAGCAAAAAATGTTTTCCAATATACACCATTGCGTATACTGCGTCAAATCGAATGTGCTTACAAAGCTTGGAGCGTAGAATACACACTTTTGCTCTGTCTCCAGTCGCCTCCCTTTACTGCATATACGTTGGTTGCATGTTCTTTTGTAGGAAACTTAAAATTATTGGTTTATATGATTCTAAGAGAAAATAATAGATCGAAGGTAATTTTCTGATCAGTGGTCCGAGACACTGTTTAGGCTAGCGTTGGACAAACAGTGCCTGCCAGTTAGATCATAATGATGATAACTTTCTAATCAGAATGCTATAAATGAGACACACTGTGTCTCCTCGCACAGTTTCAATAAATACAGTTCATTGCCAAGAAAGCAGTTTCCAGCTCCGTTGCAGATAACGTTAGTCTACTTCAATTTAGACTGATTTACCAAGTTTCCAAGCGCACTGGCAGGTGCTTGACGCAATTTATGTTAGCCAAGCATACATTAAGTGCTTCTGCGTAAGCCATACTCTGTTACCGAGTGGGACCGGTTTAATCCAAACGTATCCACAGACTTCTGGATGTGCAAATTAGCTGCTACAAGCATCGACCTGGCTTTGATTTAACAAACTCCTGCAATTTATTATGAAAAATTCCTGCTCAAATTATGTGCCCTACTTACGTTTCACACGGCAAATTAGTTAGTTAATCTTTTCTTTTGCTTGGTTGTATTGGAGCTTGATCATGGTATAATATATATTACATATGTTTGTATTACAGGATGAAGCAAAAAACGTGGAAAATTTCAAACAAAATTTTTAAACCGGAATTCCGGTTCCGGTATGGTTTTTGCGCTTTGCCGGAACCGCAACCGGAACACGATTTTCGCCGGAACCCGAATTCCGGTTACTCTCTGATATATATAGTCCATTCTTGATGCCCTGCATGCAATATATAATCAGACATATGAAAAAACTGCACATTGAAAATCGGCTTCGTCGACCGCAAACACTTAAAACTCCATGAAAAGGTAGAATCATGTTGGACTCAAGATAGCAAAACCATCGTATCCTACGTGCTTGATAACCTAATAGGTTCGCACTGTAAGGTAAAACAAGCAATAACATGGCGAAATCTCAAAAATCGTCTGGTAAAAGCTCGATGAACCATAGTCTGGCCCACAGTTGTTCCACAAAAAAGTCGTAGTCAACAAAGTTGTACATATCGATGAGCTGATGAACAAATGGTTCCTATCTTTCGGTTAGAAACCTGTGTCATGAGATGTGGGCTGTGAAATCCTGATACTCGTATGACCAGATTTGGCAAAGAACTATTAAAAACATATTTTTCCATTTTGACCCTAAATATGGGATCGGGGCTGGTCGCATTTAACGAAAAGACACATCGCAACTTCTGATATGAGCAAAAAATTACCAAAAATTCGACTATCTGAAAATGAGCTATGAATGACAGGGACAGACAAAAAAGAAGTTTTTAAGATTTACCCGATTAGCGCCGTCATAAACAACTACGCTCGTTCCGGTTCAAATGTATACTACAAAACAATAGCAACAACACATTCGAACCTGAACTAAACCTTTTTGCTTCACTTTTCATTTTGCTGATGTAGATTCTCGTCACGGTAAATTCTTCTTCGATCGTATCCGACTTCCCATTTGGCTTGATCTAAAATCGTATTAAGAACTTAACGTTACTGTTATTCAATGTACGCGCGGTTCTTTCTGTTGCGGAAACGGATAAGCTGTCAACTATTTCAGATGATGTCGCTGGAGCTCATCTATATGACATGAATGCGGAAACAGTCATTTTGCACTTTACGCTAGCCTACATTCTAGCATTTCCATTTACCGTAACTTAGCTTAATTACAAGATAATGATACAAATAAAAAATTGATGTTTTCCAAAACTTGAAAAAACGCACAAACACTAATACAGCTTGAAAATATAAACTCAAACAAATTGCTTTCCCAACACGGATTGCAGACCATACGTTTTAAAATATATCCATTTAAGATGTCGATTATTTTTATAGTAAGGTCATCGTAATAGACATGTTACAGCAGTTTCTTCTAAAGTGGAAAAATATTAGTACTACTAGGAAATGGCTGGAAACAACAACCCAATTAACCGACCTGTGTTTGGCGTCACCCATTACGCCACCTCCACATAATCCATGCCCTATATTTCACCATTATTACTTTTAATTTGGGATTATCATTTTTAGATTGGTCTGGTTAAAAAGTAAGCTATATTGGCCAAGGCGCAAAATGGGGAAGAGGTCCCACATTCTGCCTACGCCAACTTCCCCCACCAGGAAAATTTTGGCTTGAGCCAGGAGTGAGTGAAAACTAATAGCACCCTACACCCTTGAATTTCAAGAAGCCGGAACGCTGCGATCAGAAGGTTCTGTGTTAAGGTCCAGGACTGCACGAGCTCTTTTTCCATTTTTAGCTGCAAGATGGTCATGACGATATCTGGATAAGATTACCTTACATAGAACTAATACAAACTAACTCAAGTGAGATCTCCCTTCCATTTTTTTGATTCCCATTCATGTTAAGTGTAAATTTGTACAACACCAGAGTCCGATCCATGTAGACTCACAAGTATTATCCGTTACATGTTTGGAGCCTTCGATAAATAGATATCGGGATTCAGGATGAACGTATGATCCAAATGGCTACGTTTAAAAAGGATTAAATACTTAAACACCGGCAACTTTTACTTTAAATGGTCACACTACTGGACAGACCATAAAAGAACTTTAAAATGCCTACCGTGTTCTTGCAGAAAATTTGAAGTATGAAGAACAAAATCTACATATTTCCATATTTTCAGGTGTTTCTAACTGTCGTATAAACACTTTCCAGGGGTTTAGCAATCAAAATAATAGTAATTAATATTTAAAATATTAAGCATTCAGACACTTTGATTATTAGGAGCATTAATAAAATTATGTATTCAGATGACCGAGAGTTTCTGGCCAGAAGGGAACAAAAAATGGTGGATTTAGAAAGTCGGTGGATACTCTGCTGCGGGCTGACAAAACACTACAATTTCATGTGCAATGGCTTATCCATTCGTAAAAAAATAACCCATACAGCGTAAACCAATATCGACGAATTTTGTCACCGAGTTCTTCAAATACGGAAGAAGAGTATTCACTTTAACCAGATTCTCCTAGTTTCAGGTCTTAGGAAAATTTCAGCCTCCTCCCGGTTCATATAAGCCAGCTTAACTCCAATATGATCAACTGCATTGCTAAAATAGCGATTTTTATTGGGGTAAAAATATTATAATTTTACTTAGTTTGTCTAGAAATTTTCCTCTCAGGGCTAAATATTGCTAGAACATTTCCTTATGAGTGAGCAGACCTTAAGTGTGTACACTTGGGTGGTTCTTTTGTCCAGTAAACTCAGGTATACTACAACACAAACGTAGACCTCGAACATAGCTGTCCAATCGAGCACACCATTTGGGTGAAATATAGAATTGTGGGCATACGCAAATTCATATCATGCATAGCAAAACCCTTGTTCGCGTTTACTAAAATGCGAATACCGTTTGCAGAAATGTGAACTCGAACGACGCATTTCGTGATTTTGACAAAAAACAACTCTGGTGTACGCACCTAAAGTGGACCAACCATTACAAGACATCCGTCCGAATTAAAGCCATTTGGTAAGTTTGTTACACACAATTGATATTTTTAGAGAGTTGCAGTACTTTATGGTTCCGCAAATGAAGTCGTAAATATTTCAGTTACTCTAATTCAGAACTGCAGGAGCCGCCAAGGCATACCCCTAGGTATACATTTTGCTGTTTTGTTAAAGAATAACTCAAAATGCCACAAATGCCAGTCCACCCACTTCCATTTCAGAGAATGGTTTTTCTAACAAGAAATGGTTTTTCTGTGATAGCGATAATGAAATACCGATTATAATTTTGGAACAGTGAATCTCGAAATTGACAACCTAAGTGATTTTGTGCAGATAGCTGAGCTCTCCAAATTAGAGGACGGCTGGCATTTTAAGTGCCCTTTGTTAAAAAACGGTGTCCATGATCCGAGGCCCATGGTAAAAATTTGTGTTTCCCCGGTTCATCACTCTCGGCAAAATTCTCTTTGTTTCCACTGGGTAAAAGTACCCCATAAAATATAACATATGAAGCAGGCAATGTAAATACGTTTTTCATTCGTGTTTTGGGTATTTAAAAAACGATTTTTGTTTTTCGCCCATAACGAGAATAATCATTTTATACCTATCCGTTATATTTTTTCAATTTTATATGTGTATGAAGTTTACCGCAACCTCTAGATTATGCATTACCTGGGTTGGCGCTATGCAGCCAGGGTTACCC
This sequence comes from Trileptium ribeirensis, assembly GCA_030248225.1. Classification (NCBI taxonomy): domain Eukaryota; kingdom Metazoa; phylum Nematoda; class Enoplea; order Enoplida; family Thoracostomopsidae; genus Trileptium; species Trileptium ribeirensis. The sequence continues at coordinate 28,765 of JASANE010004472.1, forward strand.
TAAAACCTTGTCTTAACGGCCAAAACAGGGGTCTCATCGTAAGATTGTCCAAACATTTTACTTATGCACAATTGTCATGAACCAATATGAAATCAACAAAAAGTAATTCATTTCTTCCGGATCATCCAGAGATTGTATTTCTAGCTTTGAGTATTAATGTCTGCAAGGACCTGTGTGTACTTCCAGAGACAAACTTATATATAGGAATAAAAGCATGTATTAAAATTGTGCTCATAATTTTATTTTATTATTATAGGATACATGCTCTGTCAGTAGTTGATTTTTGCCGTCGATATAATTTCTCATGGTTTGGGGCATCGCGTACGTGACATTTCTCGTCAACATTTCATGATTGTTGTTCGACCTGTTGTGTCTACCATTGCACGAATTGGTTGCCGATATTTTAATGTTTTAAAACTTATATCAGAGAAGAAAATTAATTGATATTTGCTTAGACTCGTGGGCTGATTATTACATTATGAATTGTTTAAGATTTCCGCTGCGCTAATTTTGATCAATTCTTAGGTTTTCACTGGTATTTGCTATACTGAGTTCTTTTATATGCTAACGCGTGTAGCGTTTTTATCGGTTGTCTAGGCCCTGTCCTAGTCGCGTTGTCCCAGTAATAGCGACAGCTCCTGCGCTTAGCGTAATACAAAATAACGTGTTTTCTGTAACTCAAATTCATTGTTCTAGGCCTTTTTGCTGAACTCACCCAGTTTTTGGGCTTTATAAAAAGAGGTGCCTCCTAATATTTTATACTGGTTGTCGCCTGCTGTTGAGTTGCTGGATTGCTTAGGAACGTCCTGAGCTAAATTGCATTCTCGTTTATTTCCACTAAACTGGGTATATAGTAATCTTTTTAGTACAATGTCTTTTCAAAATTTTAACGGGAAAAATAACAGATTAAAAGTTGTAGATAGAGTTATTGTGCAAGTCCTTATAACGTAATTTGTTCCCGATATTGTATGGATTTTGTGCACACTGATTTGTGAATCGTTGCGCAAGATTGGTATAATATTTTGATTATTGTTTTGTTGTTTTGGAAAGTTGGAACACTAAATAAAAATAAGTACGTTGACAGGTTCGCGTAAATTACTACTTCTTTACACTGTAGCAGGTGACAAGGTTTGAACAACTGGCGTTCATACATAGAATTTTAATCATAATATTACCTAATTATGCAATCGTTGTAAAAATATTGATCAACACAAAAATGCTTTGAAAAATCTTTCAACTGCCTATTGGAAAATGGAGGAAGCGATGAGACGCGGGTGGAGCTTCGTCTGAGCTAACTGTGGCATCCGAATATCGTTTTTGTTAAAATTGCGGCATGATTTCTTAGGCTTTATCTTCCGTTTAATTTACGGATTCTCACTAAGAGAAAAATGCAAAAATCGGTTATACACAGTACGTGGTTTCGATTAGCATAGTGAATAGAGCTTATGTTAAGATTGATTATGTTGAAAAAAATTCTTACTTTGAATTATTGGGTTTTTACTCCTAGATGGTATAAGACATTAGGTCGGACTATAAAAATACAATATTGTTTTGTGTAAAACATTAAAAAAATAGCTTTGACCCATGTAATTCGTAATTTCAAAGATGAATACATCCGCATATTTTTCATGCCGTAGGCAGGGATAGCCGTCACTTAGGAATAGTTAACACACTATCATATATACCATAAAGAGTGCCCCAAATAGAAACAAAATTAGTAAATTTTCGTTCCGTGATCTTAGTCATTTTATTCTTTGGTTACGTCAGGAAAGCGAACCCCATTGCAACAGTACCTGCAGTTATAAACAGACTGGCAAGTATTCCTAATTATATACTCCTGAGTCGCGTTGAATCATCGGGATGTAAGTATTAAATTTTTTTGGAAACTACCCAAGTGTTGCTGTTGAATTGCAACGAGTACTGCAGGATATTACGACGCATCTACGTATGATTGGTGTCCAATAATTAAGCTCGCTATGCAACAGTAAACTTGGGATTCGCCCCCAACCATCCTCTTTTGACACCATGTACAAAACGTTGTTAGAGAACAAAGCTAGGATTTCAATAGCCGTATCCAATTTCGACATTTTTTGTTCCATAACGCGATTAGCGAACGCAATTAGATACAGTACTTGACCGTCAATGTGTTCACGAACATTTTCAAATTATAATGTAATAAATATGAAATAGACTAATTTCTGTTCTTTAACGCAAAAATGAAATTTGTGTTCAGTGTACAACTGAATGGCAATCGCTTTTGTCAAGAGAGGATGGTGGGAGGCGCCACTTTCAGGTTTACTCATGCATTAGTTACCCGTTAGGTATATTCAACTTTTTTTGGTGAACGAGAACCTATTAACAGTGTAGAGTGATAGATGTGGCTCGTTTATATCCTCGACACAGACATTTAAAACCCATTTTAAAATTATTTTAGAGGACAACTGCCCCGATTAATAACCACTATTGCATCTATCATGGCCTATATTATTCCGAAGGTATGAATTATTAGCGTTAGGTCACTGATACAAAATATAAAGGTCTACTAAATATGTAATACCCTGGTGTTGAAAAATACTACCGTACTGAAATACGACATACGCATAGATCTTAGGATCATTCAGCCTATGCAGCAGCAGACAACCAATCCATGTGTACTATCGAAGAGCTGAACCGAGTATGAATCAATACGATTTTGTCTGTAGGGTTAATGCTTAATAATGGTCAATGTTAGCGTCCTTGGGCCATTAAAGCCTCGATAATAATAGTTCCATGTTCCTGATCTTAAATTTTTTTTCGCCGTAAAAAGCAGATATGATTTTTGTATCCATGTTATCGTTTGTTTTAAGGCTGTCAGCAATCTTCACATATGTGCATTTAGTTATTCTATGTTATCGCTACGTTCTGTTGCGAACCTAGGTAGATACTGATATGTCTACCTGACCTTGTTATCTAAATTTTGATACTAATAGTAAATACTACCAAGACTATTCGCACTTCAAATTTGTGGTCCGGTTGATGGATTTGTGTTTCTAAACGCTAAAAAGTTCTGGTCCGAGCTACTCGTACTACAAACGTCTGTGCTTAGCAATCAGTCGCCAATTGGTTGTTACTGACGAACGAGCAACGACAGTTCTTATCCGACGAAATTTCATTAGGGATATTCCTTGCTGTCCGTATTAAATCAACGTCCACTATATAAACTATTGGAATCGGTTGATAACTTTCTTAGACTTCGTTACGTACATAGTGATCGAGGTCGACAATTTTCGTCAGTTCGTACTTAAATGGAGGGATCCAAGTTTGTGACTGGAATAATGGTCAGACTATCCATTTAACTACTAAAATCGTTGACTCCAGATTCCCAAAAATTTCTTTCTAATCTCGTAAACATTCGAATATAACAAGGATTATGCGGTCCACCCTTTCTTTTGAGTTGAACCACAACAGTTTACCGTGATTAGTTCCTAAAGCGTTGGTGTTGGTTACTCGTCCAATGTATATCTGAAATAGAAGTCTGAAGGACCTGCCTTATTTTTAATTCTTTGTTAATGTTAAAAGGTCTAATATCATTTCGGTAATGATTGTAATGAAAAATTTAATGTTTATCTACTTTTTGACCAAAAAAAATTTTTTGGACAAGCGATCATTTACTAAAACTAAGTTTCTTGGGGTTTCACTTAAATTTGTACTTACATCAAGCATAAATAGAATAAGTTAGATTAAGCCTTACGAAGGTTTTTCGATAATGAAAATTTTAAAAAAATCAATTGGTTTTTGGTTCACATTACCTCTGATTCTAATGTACGTCAAGAATTTTTTTATTTTTGTCGGATTACCATTTGTTCAAAATGAAACCATTATTGCAAAAATATTTTTAAAAAAGAGAAAATAAACAACAAACTGTCCCTTGTGGCTTCTAACAGCTCCTTGGTGACCATATAGGGTAAGTGTATCACATGGCATTTCGAATGCATAGGTAAATGCTAATTGTTCAATACGAATCTGGCAAAAATGTGTTTGTTTATACACTCAGTTAAAATATAATGTGATTATATGCGGTTGTAGTTGTTAATATGTGACTATTGATCCTGCTTTTTTAGTGAAATTAGCCATTTGTGGTTAGTTTTGTTTATTACGTTAAGACCATTGATGTTTCTATAATTTGGTTTTCATATCATACCTAAATTTTGAAAAAAGGCGTCGTTTTTTGGTTAACCAGATTCAATACTAACCAATGGAAGCGATCGTTTATAAATTGAGCAATTAGACGTAAACTAGGAAATTTACAAAATGATAATAATCCCGGTGCATTTCTTTTCGTGGTATAAGATATCTTCAACTCCATAGTAAATTGACATACATGGGACACACTACGTGACACTATTACATGTAACATCGTAAATCCTTTGGCGATCTGTATATTTAGTTCGTTTCACAATTACTGTATTTCGCATTATATAGAGGCTGCTGTTTAAGTTAATATCTCAGTTAATGAAAACGAACGATATATAACAAAATCTTTAGTTATTAATACTCGACCTTATGCTTGGATGTTCATACAGATAGCGTTCATTTGTTGTATTGCTTATCAGGGCCTTGAAGTCAATATTTCTATATGGCCCGTATGTTTATGTGCAAAAAACTCTTCGGTCCTGGGAATTTAATGTTTAATAACTATACCTAGTTTCCTGCTGCAGAGAATATGTACTTGGTTTTATAGTTTAAGATCATTAATACCATGTCGGCAGCAGCGTATTTCACTTGAAACTGGTCGTTTTTCTCTATATCGATCTTATTTATTCATTTGGCACTTCGGTTCCGGTGCCTATTACTTGTTGGCTTTGGATGCTATTTGCGATTGCACTGCTATCGAATTATTCGGTTTTGGTACAATCGCTCTATCTGGATACTACTACAACATATTTCGTACTGTTGAAAACTCCAAATTGCGTGGTTGGACTGGTAAGGTCCATGTTGTTATTAATTTTGCGATTATTAAAAATGAAATGGTGTATTTAATTTTTCATTTTTGATATTTTTGTACGCCTTGGTAATTCTTTGATGCGTGGGCGTTATTGAAATCGATTAACGCTGTCTTTGTAAGCTTTTGTACTATGCGTTGAATTAGACTTATGCAATGATGTTAGCACTACGAATCGGTACAGTTGTTGATTTACTGTTTAGCTTTAGATCTTCGAAATTAAAACATGATGCATTGATACAAAATTATAATTGTTGAACCTTTAGCCGACCTATCAAGAAGTAGTATACTTTGGTTGTTATTTTTTGAAAATATGGGATATTTTTAACCTCCGTACCCTTTTTATGAGCTTCAGCTAACTCCACGGTAAATAGGGCGATATCGTTTATCTTTTTTTCTTAAAAAACAGCAAAGCTATGGGGATAAAAGGTCTAAGCATATATTTGTAAACCATTAAAAAAATCTACATTCTTACGATAAATTAGCACTACCGATTGATAAATTAAAAAAAAGTTACATGATGCTAGTTATTTATGATTTGTTCCCGACTGTCTACATAATTTAAAACGAACATATTCCAAGAGTAGTTAGTTTATCTTGGGCATGAGTTATCTGTCCTTGATTCAGACCTACTTACTCTTGTAGAACGCTGGTGTTTAATGAAGTAGTATAAATGATGATTATCTTGTACAAGCTCAATCATATTTAGCTTTAATTTTACAATAAAAGTCAAATTGTCCTAAATTACATACTGCAAGGCGTTGCTGAAAACTAACATTTGACCACTGCATTAACAATTTTTACAGGCTTCAACGATGCTTGTTATTTTAACGTATTTTTCATCCAATAAATCGTTTCGTTGTCAAATAATTCAAATAATTCTTGTATTATAATTATAACCCGTAATGTTGCAGTATATTCTAATATGATACGTACCATTTTATACCCATGCCGTCGCACGCGCTGAAGGTATCCGGCTTTGTATTGCAGGCCCTGACTGTATTATGAGTTTTTATTTTGTAAGTTACAAGGTGCCTTTACGCAGGCTAATAAAATCTTGTCAAAATTTTGTTTTTTTTTGAATTTTCAAAAATGTCATTCTCCGTACAAGTTATCATGAATTTTTTTGTGATCGTATTATAATTAAGTTATAGTATAGGTCTCTTTTGTCAAAGGCTTGTCACTGTTTTTCTTGATTTTTTCTGCTGAAGTGTGATTGTGGTATAAACACCCGAAGTTATTTTTAGCACAACAGATTTACTTGAAATTCATAGAACTGCAATCTTGTCTTCTGCAATAATATTTGCAGTAATCGTAGCATTTAAATGTCAAATTCATAGAATTATAGTTGCGATGTATAAGCCAGGACATTTAATTTTAAAATAATGGGCTTCTTGTAATTTCCGAGGATTATTGATCGCTAACTAGGCTTTGCTAGCCTAGATTCT
>JASANE010004473.1:0-16198 GCA_030248225.1 Trileptium ribeirensis
TACCTATGCAAACGTGTGAAATGTGGATAAGCAAAAGTGTCAATAGATTTTCTTTGCAAAACTATAACTTTGGATTTTATGTTCCCTTTCCCTGATCATTCTTTTCAACCAACCTACCTATGCAAACGTGTGAAATGTGGATAAGCAAAAGTGTCAATAGATTTTCTTTGCAAAAGTATAACTTTGGATTTTTATGTCTGTTCCCTTTCCCTGATCATTCTTTTCAACCAACCTACCTATGCAAACGTGTGAAATGTGGATAAGCAAAAGTGTCAATAGATTTTCTTTGCAAAACTATAACTTTGGATTTTATGTTCCCTTTCCCTGATCATTCTTTTCAACCAACCTACCTATGCAAACGTGTGAAATGTGGATAAGCAAAAGTGTCAATAGATTTTCTTTGCAAAACTATAACTTTGGATTTTATGTTCCCTTTCCCTGATCATTCTTTTCAACCAACCCACCTATGCAAACGTGTGAAATGTGGATAAGCAAAAGTGTCAATAGATTTTCTTTGCAAAAGTATAACTTTGGATTTTATGTTCCCTTTCCCTGATCATTCTTTTCAACCAACCTACCTATGCAAACGTGTGAAATGTGGATAAGCAAAAGTGTCAATAGATTTTCTTTGCAAAAGTATAACTTTGGATTTTATGTTCCCTTTCCCTGATCATTCTTTTCAACCAACCCACCTATGCAAACGTGTGAAATGTGGATAAGCAAAAGTGTCAATAGATTTTCTTTGCAAAAGTATAACTTTGGATTTTATGTTCCCTTTCCCTGATCATTCTTTTCAACCAACCCACCTATGCAAACGTGTGAAATGTGGATAAGCAAAAGTGTCAATAGATTTTCTTTGCAAAACTATAACCTAAGTTTCGGTTTACGTCAGAAAGTTTTTCCATCAGTTGCGCCGACAGCACAAATGTATCCCCAAATTTTGTGAACGGGACTAATTCCTGTGTTTGGATGTCACTCCATGAAGAGGCGTCAAAAAGTAAGGCTGGAACAGACGGGAACAAACTTTCACCCTCTTAAAATACAGTTGGAAAGCGAAGGGGACGTCGCAAAATGCATGGCGGCGTACGTTTAGGCTAAAAATTCAGAAACTAAATAGTGTTCTGTTTTGATAATATCAAATGCAGCAAGCTCGCGAGGTTCATAGATACTGTATAGCCTAATGCTTGCGCATGCGGATATAATGGATCATATCGAGTCCTTCCTTCTTTGTCATGTCCACATTTTCCCTCGAATGTTCGTATAAAATTCCGTCTCCCTAAGCCTGATAATATGTCTGAGTTTTAGCCTAAGTCTAAGAGTAATTATAGGACTAAGCCTAAGCTTATAGTCTGGGCTCATAATTAAACGATCCGATATAAAACAACATTTATAATCGGAAGCACTGATATAATAACGCAGCAGAGATCAGAAATGCTTTAAAGATGGAAAGAGTTCATAAAACTGGACCTATTTTATAAAAAAAATGCAAATATTTTGATTCAAATGTAATGAATTTCATAACTAAACAACCTCATTATTTTAGATTGAGAAGGTTTCTTAGCTGTAGTTTTGCTATTTGAACAATCGACAATGATCACAAAAGGAACTTTCATCAGTGAAGCCGCAAAAGGTTTCAACGAGGGCATCTTCGTTTAGGTACAGTCTTCGCGTGGATATTGGAATTAGATGGCAGATGATAATCGACATGATCCCATGGATGATGGAACTTTTTTGCATCATATATTTGATGGTTTTGATTAACATCCAATAAAAGCGATCCCGTCTCGACATAAATATTTTCAAATTCTAGAAACTTGTCGCTAAGACATACCTCTTTTTGTTCTAATATGTTCACTGAGATACTTTTGCAATTTGTCAAAGTCAGTTACCCATGGTCGACGTTGAATCAACGTTACCTACCAGTTGTTCCAAGTTTTGGACACTGGCCGCCCAGCATCCCCATTGCCAGAGGCGCCGCGCCCATAGCTATGATAACTGATAGCCACGGGCCCCATTGCTGCAGCTAGATACTAACCGTACTCTAGTTTCCAGCGAGCAACTGAAATAAGTATCGTCCATCAGGATTGGAGCCACGATTTTAACCTGTGTAGTGACGTTCATAAATGCGAAAGATACCAAAATGAGCTCTTCTTCGAGATGCAATACTTGCGTCACGATAGCATTTTCGCCAAGATACTAAACCTGTCTCTTGCGGCCTAAGTCGTGCCAAGATAACGACTGATCTCTTGGCTGCGTGGCTAGAAATTAATATCTCATTCCTATCTACTCAATGTCTTCACAACTGTCATCATGTCCCAGGATTGGTGTGTCTAAATAAGCTTTTATTTCGTTAGTCGAAGTATCAAGGTGCTGGATCAAGTTCTGAGGTATTTCAAAGTACTTAATATATCATTGACTGAAGAACGTTTGGCCGAATTCTTTTCCTCAATTTGAACAGGACCTGCCTCGCCGAACATTAGTCCTATGGTCTCCGAATCATTGACTGAAGAACGTTTGGCCGAATTCTTTTCCTCAATTTGAACAGGACCTGCCTCGCCGAACATTAGTCCTATGGTCTCCGAATCATTGACTGAAGAACGTTTGGACGAATTCTTTTCCTCAATTTGAACAGGACCTGCCTCGCCGAACATTAGTCCTATCGTCTCCGAATCATTGACTGAAGAACGTTTGGCCGAATTCTTTTCCTCAATTTGAACAGGACCTGCCTCGCCGAACATTAGTCCTATGGTCTCCGAGTCATTGACTGAAGAACGTTTGGCCGAATTCTTTTCCTCAATTTGAACAGGACCTGCCTCGCCGAACATTAGTCCTATGGTCTCCGAATCATTGACTGAAGAACGTTTGGCCGAATTCTTTTCCTCAATTTGAACAGGACCTGCCTCGCCGAACATTAGTCCTATTGTCTCCGATGATACCGGTACTAAAAGCAAAACTGTATTTTTGCACACTGTTTCGTCGTCGGGCATTAAGAGTTAAAATAAGTGTTAAGAGTTGAAATAGGTAGCGAAGAGACATGTTGGTATCTTCGCAAAATGCCGAGAGAAAAGTTAGTATCTCGGCTGACTTTCGTTCAGAGATCTGTTCGTACCTGAGCTGCAGAAACGGTGTTTAGTTGATTTGTTGCTGGAGACAGGTCTGTATTCAGCACCCCAGCTTCTGCTTGAAACTAGAGAACAGTTTGTATCTAGCAGCACAAACTGGGCCCGTGGCTGGTAGTAAACCGTGACTACCGAGCATGGCCCCTACGGCGATTGGGATACCCAGTAGCTACTTGTCCGCATGCGGTGTGTCGTGAACCAACGGTGTAATATATACTCTCAAAGTGCTTTGTCATTTTCAGACTTTTCACAAAATTTGCCGCTTCTTCCCGTTACGCACCATAGGTATGATAATTCATAACGGAGACATTGATAGTTCGTTACATATGTGTTATGTCGGCACCTTATACAGGTTTCACAGAATAGTGAGTGCAAAAAGTGGGCAGTTTTGCCTTTAACAGCCGTTTTCAAGAAACTAAAATCTCTAATGAACGGTTATATGATATTTTAGTGTCTTGACAACGGCTGCTATAGATTTTTGTCTTTAAAAACTGCTTTCTTCCTATTTAAATCTCTAACAGATAGCTGTTAGATAATAAAATCTCTTGCAGCTAGACATAACATATTATTGTCTCTAATGCCTAGTTGTTAGAGACTTTTGTCTCTTATAGGCAGCTGTAACATACAAAAATCTGTTACAGTAACCGTTAAATATTTAAAAATCTAATGAATAGCTATTAGAAACTTTTGTATTTTATAACTGGCTGTAAGAGATAAAAGTTTCTAACAGCTAGCCATTAGAGACAATAATCTGTTATTGCTAGCTGCAAGAGATTTAAGTTTCTAGCAGCTAGGTGATGGAGATTTCTGTATTTAATGGCTATCTATATACACTAAAGACTCTTACAGCTATAAGTTAGAGATTTAAGTATCAATCAAGCAGTCATTAAAGACAAAAATCTCTCGCAGCCGTTTTCAAGAAACTCAAATATCATATAACCGTCCATTGGAGATTTTAGTTTATTGAAAACGACTATTAAAAACAAAACTGCCTACTTTTTGCACTCATAATTCTGTGAAACCTGCATTATATAACAACGCGGCGTATCTCCTAGAGTGATTAAAACCTGGACTTACGGAACTCAAGGAATGCGATAGGAATAGGAACAGAAAAACCATTCCCATGAGAAGCCTGTTTTGGTGGTTGCTGTACGGTCAGATCACCCCTTAATGCACCGGCTTCCTCCAGTGTTTAGTCCGAGCTGTTTTAGAAGTGTGAGTTAGGTGCGTTTGAAGCTATCAAACGTAAAAGTGCACTAGTCTTCAAATTTGTCAACCGAAAACTAAATATAAAATTGAAAAAAAACGTAAGAACGCTTACATGAGTATTAATTAAGAACGACGTGATGCAAACGCGCAAATGATTCCCACTAGCACCTAGGACACTGGGACGAACCCAATGGAACATGACTAAAGCAAAACTTAGACAATTGAGTCAATATTGCACGGCACCAAATTACTGCTTGATACAATATCTTTTTGCAGCTGGGTCATCTATAAGGAGTGGTTGATTTCAGCGTCATCTGAAGTGGCATTTTTTGTTGTTTGTTTATTCGCCGAACATAGTACATTCACAGTAATGGAAACAAGCAACAAAACAAGTGTACACAAATGTTGGTGGGGCAGAAGGACCGATCATCCGACCACCAAACCCCGACCCTTTAAGTAAGGTCGAAAATTATGCTGAGCGATACGATTTTTGAAAATAGTTAGATTGGGTGAATTCACGATATGGTCAGACAATGCGTTCCAAATTTTCGGGCATCTGCTAATGAAAAATTTTTTTTACAGTTCAAGTAGGATCGCTGCTGAAAAATTTTCCAACTGTGACCACGAGTGGTACTATCTGCCAAGACGTTGAAAAAGTGCTGAGATGGAATTTCTGTTAAGTTATGTAAAATTTTGTAGACATAGACCATATCACGAATGATACGTCTTTCTTCTAAACTTTGTAAGCTTAGCCTTTCCAAACGTTGAACGTAGGTTAGGTTACGCATTCCTGGAATTCGCTAAGTGAAACGTCGTTGTACATTTTCAATTATGTCGATATCTGAAAGTAGATATGGCGACCAGACTTCAGGGCTACTCTCAAGCAATGTACGTATATATGTCGTGAACAAACGGATGAGAAATGATGGATTTCTATTCTGAAAACAACGGAAAATTAAATTAAACGGTTTGCAAGCGGAAGCAGCAATGCTCGCGCAGTGCGAATGGAATTTAAGTTCAGAACGAATCAAAATACCAAGATCTTTGACCAAATTTTTTAGTCCAATGGAACTCCGTTTATGCTGTAACCGAAATGAAGGTTATGACAACCCAAATGAATAACACAGCAGTTTTCTGGGGCAAGCTTCAATTGCATAGATGCAGCCCAATTAAAAACTCTATTAATATCTGATTGAAGCAAAGTCGGGTCTGCTGGCTCAGCGAAGCAAAGCCAAAATTTACAATCATCGGCGAAAATTTTAATTTTAGCATACCTGAGTACTAACTCAATGTCATTTATGTAGACAAGAAACAAAAGTGGTCCCAAAACACTATTTTCAGGAACTCCGGACAAAACTGGGCGTCGACTAGAATTTTCGCCGTTCAATGATACATACTGAGACCTTCCTGTAAGATAACTTTTCATCCATACGAGTAAATGGCCGCGTATTCCGATGGAGTATAGCTTATCCAAAAGCTTGTGGTCTGAGATGACATCGAAGGCCTTCGCGATGTCTGTATAAATTATATCGTACGATTTATGACTGTCAAGATACATAGTCCAGTCATTCATGCACAAAAGCAACTGCGCCGTAGTTGAATGCCCAGCGAGGAAGCCATGTTGATTAGGAGAGATTATGTTATTCATTTGAAGAAATTCTCGATTTTTTTTGGCAATGATTTACTCCATAAATTTGCTGGTGGCACACAAAAGGCTGGCCTGTAGTTTTTAGCAGAGCTACTATCACATTTTTTGAACACAGGGCTAATTTTAGACAACTTCCAAGACGGGGGCACAGTTTCAGTAAAGAATGACTGTTCGAATATGAACGAAAGCGGTTCAGCAATCACAGAAGATAACTTTTTGAGAAAGAATTGAGGTATTTGGTCAAAACCACAACTATATTTGCTTTTTACCTCTTTTAGTTCACGCAACACTGTCTGGGGATCGAAGTCAACTTGAGATAAAGTAGTGTAAGGGGGTATGACTTGGGTAGCTGTGTCAGATACATACACAGAAGCGAAATAGTCATTGAAAGCTTCTGATTTTTCGTGATCAGAAGCCAAAATCAGATCGTCTATTTTGAGACAGGGAATATCTACTTTACATGACATTTTTGACCGTATGAAGCTCCAAAAACTACCTAAGCTATTTGCTTCTAGAATCGAATTATCGTAACGAAACACGTCTGAACGCCTATTTATCCGTGATACCTTACACGCATTGAGCCAATCATTCCGATTTTCAACAGACCGGTGCGCTTTGAATTTACAATGAAGCTTACGTTGCCTTTGAAATTTCAAGCATATGCTTTGAATTCCATGAGTACAAACAAGCCTCGAATTGTGTTATTACTTTTTAACGTCCCAACGCGGCTTAAAAACAACTGGGTGTTCGTTCACGTATCAGTAGTGCAAAACGTCGCTTGTATTTGCCGACGATATTACGATGACAAAAACCGCTCAGAAAACACACGATATGATGCTAGAGTTTTAATACAGAGTGAAGAACATAATTACTCCAGAGTTCACCATTGAAATGTTTAAACTGAAACTGGTCTCATTGTTTATTCACTAGTAGACACAAAGGTGCCAAATAATTGGCAACTAATGCTGCTGGCCGTAAACATGCCTCTACAAACCGTGTTCGGCGACTTAATAATATAAAATTACTGTCAAGGGATTAAGCAAATCTATCTCTATCCTTATCGCATAACAGCATTTGATCAAAAAAATTTATGAGATAGACTTCTTGCAAATCAGTTTATAAAGTGTATCAGTATATAAAACTAAAATAGACACTGACGGGTTTTCGGAGTGAAGCCATCAACCCCTGCTTCGATGAATTCCTGAAAAGACTCAGCGGAACCTAATTTGACTGCCTAGTTCTACCGGTTCCCTAGCTGCCCCAAATACCACAGGTTTCAAAATCAAAATTGATCATTTGACTTCTGTCCGTGTTTTGTTCACAGCTTTAAAGATTTTCTAAGGAATTATTTACCATTATAAGATCTTTTATTTAAGGCAATGGAGCATTTAATGACATTTTTGTTGTATAGCGTTGGGAAGTGGTCGCTTTTGAAATCAATCGCATCACCGTCCTACGACCGGTAGCATTTTTGGCTCAAGGGCTGGGAGTCCTCCAAAGAACGGCTGACTGCGAGGAAGCTTCTCATATTACGACACGAATTTAACACTCGTAATGCTTCTTCAGGATTTGTACCGAAATTGGATCTATTTGTATACGAACGTTTTGTACGATTTCAAATGTAATGACTAAACTGCCAAATTTTAGCCTAGACAGACTATAGCAACACTGTACTATATTTACAGGGTGGGTGCGCAAATGCAGCGCTGAAATTTCAGGATTTCAAAGGATATTTCAGGACAAAAACTGCTATTTTCCAGGTCGCTCTATCCACAAACTTCAAAACTTCCACAAGTGCAAATCCTAGACTTTCATAATTGCATTTCGCTGCAACCCTATATAACATATGTGATCGAGGAACGTTGAACTAACGTATAGACCCTGTGTTAGTTTTGTGATCCAAAAATCTTACGATAATGTCCATTTGATTACATTGTGAAACAGCGTTCATCGCTTCGTCAAAGCATAGGAACAAAAAATCGTATTCCGATAACTGGTGCAAGAGCTCTTCTTGAAATAAGGAGCAAGACCAACCGTGATGACAAACGCGAATCAGTTTATAAAGTGTATCAGTATATAAAGCATAGGGACAAAAAATCGTATTCCGATAACTGGTGCAAGAGCTCTTCTTGAAATAAGGAGCAAGACCAACCGTGATGACAAACGCAGCTTACTCTTGCAAACAGAAAACTGTTTCGCAATGGTACTATCTGATAGTTGGGATGACGTCAAACATCTCTGCGAACAATGCAACTTTTTTGTGACAAATTCGCAACAACAAGCTAAAACTTCAGCCCGAGTCACTTCGATAGAGAGTCACAAGCGAAAAGTGATGGGAGCCGCTGTCGGGGAGATACAGCAAGTGCATCCGATTACTTCGATCGTTAACGTTGACGTGTCTGGTGTCCAGTGCTTGCCGCGCAGCAGCGAAATTTTTGAAATCCTCAGAACTAAAAAAATTAGCCTCGAAATTCCAAGACGTCTTCCAATCTTCCAGGATTTAGGTATTTTACTACTGAGAGCACTCCAAATTCCAGTATTTTTCAGGACACTTTTCAAATTCCAGGATTTTCCAGGATCTTAAAGGATGTTACAGTGCGCAGCAACCCTGCAATTAGAATTGGGCGACAGCCGGCTTTGAGGTCTATCATTAAACAATGACCCATATTTGTTTAATAATAAATATGTATATTATATACTTAAATATGACAAGCTGGTACTAGCTTGTACAAAATTATTGCATGGTTATATATAAATCAAAAAGTTCAAGTAGTCTGGTTTGATTGACTTGCTATGTAGCAGGAAACGTAAAGAACAGGGCTGGCCGGCCGAGCGACGGGTTCCGCTACCGCAGAAATTTGTAGAGGGCCATCGACAACGGGCCATTGGCTAACACAACTGCCGCGGTTGAAATAGAATATAAAATATAAGTTTGGAAAAACCAAGGAATCTTTTTTGTCGATTTTCCATTAGATTTTTTCCTAATTTGTGTATAACTGTTGACGTCTGCAGTCGATTAACAAATAAATCCTCTATATATTCATTATAAATTCAAATTGAATCCGCTTACAGCAGAAATTTGTAGAGGGCCATCGACAACGGGCATTGGCTAACACAACTGCCGCGGTTGAAATAGAATATAAAATATAAGTTTGGAAAAACCAAGGAATTTTGTGTATTTTTTGTCGATTTTCCATTAGATTTTTTCCTAATTTGTGTATAACTGTTGACGTCTGCAGTCGATTAACAAATAAATCCTCTATATATTCATTATAAATTCAAATTGAATCCGCTTACAGCAGAAATTTGTAGAGGGCCATCGACAACGGGCATTGGCTAACACAACTGCCGCGGTTGAAATAGAATATAAAATATAAGTTTGGAAAAACCAAGGGAATTTGTGTATTTTTTGTCGATTTTCCATTAATTTTTTCCTAATTTGTGTATAACTGTTGACGTCTGCAGTCGATTAACAAATAAATCCTCTATATATTCATTATAAATTCAAATTGAATCCGCTTACAGCAGAAATTTGTAGAGGGCCATCGACAACGGGCATTGGCTAACACAACTGCCGCGGTTGAAATAGAATATAAAATATAAGTTTGGGAAAAACGAAGGAATTTTGTGTATTTTTTGTCGATTTTCCATTAGATTTTTTCCTAATTTGTGTATAACTGTTGACGTCCGCAGTCGATTAACAAATAAATCCTCTATATATTCATTATAAATTCAAATTGAATCCGCTTACAGCAGAAATTTGTAGAGGGCCATCGGACGACGGGCATTGGCTAACGCGACTGCCACGGTTGAAATAGAATATAGAATATAAGTTTGGAAAAACCAAGGAATTTTGTGTATTTTTTGTCGAATTTCCATTAAGATTTTTTCCTAATTTGTGTATAACTGTTGACGTCTGCAGTCAATTAACAAATAAATCCTCTATATATTCATTATAAATACAAATTGAATCCGCTTACAGCAGAAATTTGTAGAGGGCCATCGACAACGGGCATTGGCTAACACAACTGCCGCGGTTGAAATAGAATATAAAATATAAGTTTGGAAAAACCAAGGAATTTTGTGTATTTTTTGTCGATTTTCCATTAGATTTTTTCCTAATTTGTGTATAACTGTTGACGTCTGCAAGTTGGATTAACAAATAAATCCTCTATATATTCATTATAAATTCAAATTGAATCCGCTTTACAGCAGAAATTTGTCAGAGGGCCATCAACAACGGGCATTGGCTAACACAACTGCACGCAGTTGAAATAGAATATAAAATATAAGTTTGGAAAAACCAAGGAATTTTGTGTATTTTTTGTCGATTTTTTTCCATTAGAATTTTTCCTAATTTGTGTATAACTGTTGACGTCTGCAGTCGATTAACAAAATAAATCCTCTATATATTCATTATAAATTCAAATTGAATCCGCTTACAGCAGAAATTTGTAGAGGGCCATCGACAACGGGCATTGGCTAACACAACTGCCGCGGTTGAAATAGAATATAAAATACTTTAAGTTTGGAAAAACCAAGGAATTTTGTGTATTTTTTGTCGATTTTCCGTAGAATTTTTCCTAATTTGTGTATAACTGTTGACGTCTGTTACAGCTCAATTAACAAATAAATCCTCTATATATTCATTATAAATTCAAATTGAATCCGCTTACAGCAGAAATTTGTAGAGGGCCATCGACAACGGGCATTGGCTAACACAACTGCCGCGGTTGAAATAGAATATAAAATATAAGTTTGGAAAAACCAAGGAATTTTGTGTATTTTTTGTCGATTTTCCATTAGATTTTTTCCTAATTTGTGTATAACTGTTGACGTCTGCAGTCGATTAACAAATAAATCCTCTATATATTCATTATAAATTCAAATTGAATCCGCTTACAGCAGAAATTTGTAGAGGGCCATCGACAACGGGCATTGGCTAACACAACTGCCGCGGTTGAAATAGAATATAAAATATAAGTTTGGAAAAACCAAGGAATTTTGTGTATTTTTTGTCGATTTTCCATTAGATTTTTTCCTAATTTGTGTATAACTGTTGACGTCTGCAGTCGATTAACAAATAAATCCTCTATATATTCATTATAAATTCAAATTGAGTAGGGCTGTATTTGTTATCAGCTCATAACTTTTACAAACCCATATTTCGCTGGACTTTTTCTGAAAACTCAAACTACGTTAGATGTCACTAGTAAAATTTTATTTGAACAATTAAAATGAATAAACAATTATTGGTTAGTTATAAAAAATTGGAAAACGTTATCTTTTACCCGACTTTTAGAGCCGGAAATATGTGATGTTACTTCAGGAGAACAACGTCGCTCATAGACTCTTGACTTCTTGCCTAAGAACAACTAAATATAAAAACGGAATTTTCTTTTTAAATTATCTAATATGATTGCTTATAATAAAATACAAATAGAAGCAAGACTTCTTGATCCAATACTTCTGAAAGAAACAATCAAGAACGCCTGAAAAATCATTGGGAATGACATTAGAAGCAAGACAAAACCAACACCCTTCTTGATGCAAGACTTCTGAAAAAACAATCAAGAACGCCTGAAAAATCATTGGGAATGACATTAGAAGCAAGACTTCTTGATGCAATACTTCTGAAAGAAACAATCAAGAACGCCTGAAAAATCATTGGGAATGACATTAGAAGCAAGACTTCTTGATCCAATACTTCTGAAAGAAACAATCAAGAACGCCTGAAAAATCATTGGGAATGACATTAGAAGCAAGACTTCTTGATGCAATACTTCTGAAAGAAGCAATCAAGAACGCCTGAAAAATCATTGGGAATGACATTACAAGCAAGACTTCTTGATGCAATACTTCTGAAAGAAGCAATCAAGAACGCCTGAAAAAATCATTGGGAATAAACAATCAAAGCAAGACTTCTAATAAATATTCTGAAAGAAGCAATCAAGAACGCCTGAAAAATCATATTTTTGATTGGAATGACATACTAGAAGCAAGACTTCTTGATCCAATACTTCTGAAAGAAACAATCAAGAACGCCTGAAAAATCATTGGGAATGACATTAGAAGCAAGACTTTCTTGATCCAATACTTCTGAAAGAAACAATCAAGAACGCCTGAAAAATCATTGGGAATGACATTAGAAGCAAGACTTCTTGATCCAATACTTCTGAAAGAAGCAATCAAGAACGCCTGAAAAATCATTGGGAATGACATTAGAAGCAAGACTTCTTGATCCAATACTTCTGAAAGAAACAATCAAGAACGCCTGAAAAATCATTGGGAATGACATTAGAAGCAAGACTTCTTGATGCAATACTTCTGAAAGAAGCAATCAAGAACGCCTGAAAAATCATTGGGAATGACATTAGAAGCAAGACTTCTTGATGCAATACTTCTGAAAGAAACAATCAAGAACGCCTGAAAAATCATTGGGAATGACATTAGAAGCAAGACTTCTTGATCCAATACTTCTGAAAGAAACAATCAAGAACGCCTGAAAAATCATTGGGAATGACATTAGAAGCAAGACTTCTTGATCCAATACTTCTGAAAGAAACAATCAAGAACGCCTGAAAAATCATTGGGAATGACATTAGAAGCAAGACTTCTTGATGCAATACTTCTGAAAAAACAAAAAATAAACAATCAAGAACGCCTGAAAAATCATTGGGAATGACATTAGAAGCAAGACTTCTTGATCCAATACTTCTGAAAGAAACAATCAAGAACGCCTGAAAAATCATTGGGAATGACATTAGAAGCAAGACTTCTTGATGCAATACTTCTGAAAGAAGCAATCAAGAACGCCTGAAAAATCATTGGGAATGACATTAGAAGCAAGACTTCTTGATCCAATACTCCAGCCTCTGAAAGAAACAATCAAGAACGCCTGAAAAATCATTGGGAATGACATTAGAAGCAAGACTTCTTGATGCAGATACTTCTGAAAGAAGCAATCAAGAACGCCGGGCGCGGGCCGGCCGCGCGGCCGCGCGGTGAAAAATGCATTGGGAATGACATTAGAAGCAAGACTTCTTGATCCAATACTTCTGAAAGAAGCAATCAAGAACGCCTGAAAAATCATTGGGAATGACATTAGAAGCAAGACTTCTTGATCCAATACTTCTGAAAGAAGCAATCAAGAACGCCTGAAAAATCATTGGGAATGACATTAGAAGCAAGACTTCTTGATCCAATACTTCTGAAAGAAACAATCAAGAACGCCTGAAAAATCATTGGGAATGACATTAGAAGCAAGACTTCTTGATCCAATACTTCTGAAAGAAACAATCAAGAACGCCTGAAAAATCATTGGGAATGACATTAGAAGCAAGACTTCTTGATGCAATACTTCTGAAAGAAAAAGAAAAAAAAAAAAAAAGAAACAGACAAAAGACGCAATCAAGAACGCCTGAAAAATCATTGGGAATGACATTAGAAGCAAGACTTCTTGATGCAATACTTCTGAAAGAAGCAATCAAGAACGCCTGAAAAATCATTGGGAATGACATTAGAAGCAAGACTTCTTGATGCAATACTTCTGAAAGAAGCAATCAAGAACGCCTGAAAAATCATTGGGAATGACATTAGAAGCAAGACTTCTTGATGCAATACTTCTGAAAGAAACAATCAAGAACGCCTGAAAAATCATTGGGAATGACATTAGAAGCAAGACTTCTTGATCCAATACTTCTGAAAGAAACAATCAAGAACGCCTGAAAAATCATTGGGAATGACATTAGAAGCAAGACTTCTTGATCCAATACTTCTGAAAGAAGCAATCAAGAACGCCTGAAAAATCATTGGGAATGACATTAGAAGCAAGACTTCTTGATGCAATACTTCTGAAAGAAGCAATCAAGAACGCCTGAAAAATCATTGGGAATGACATTAGAAGCAAGACTTCTTGATCCAATACTTCTGAAAGAAACAATCAAGAACGCCTGAAAAATCATTGGGAATGACATTAGAAGCAAGACTTCTTGATCCAATACTTCTGAAAGAAACAATCAAGAACGCCTGAAAAATCATTGGGAATGACATTAGAAGCAAGACTTCTTGATCCAATACTTCTGAAAGAAACAATCAAGAACGCCTGAAAAATCAGGTTGGGAATGACATTAGAAGCAAGACTTCTTGATCCAATACTTCTGAAAGAAACAATCAAGAACGCCTGAAAAATCATTGGGAATGACATTAGAAGCAAGACTTCTTGATGCAATACTTCTGAAAGAGGAGATAATGCAAACAATCAAGAACGCCTGAAAAATCATTGGGAATGACATTAGAAGCAAGACTTCTTGATCCAATACTTCTGAAAGAAGCAATCAAGAACGCCTGAAAAATCATTGGGGAATGACATTAGAAGCAAGACTTCTTTCCCCCCCCCCCCCCCGATGCAATACTTCTGAAAGAAGCAATCAAGAACGCCTGAAAAATCATTGGGAATGACATTAGAAGCAAGACTTCTTGATCCAATACTTCTGAAAGAAACAATCAAGAACGCCTGAAAAATCATTGTGGATTTATTTAAAGACAAAAACGGAATGACATTAGAAGCAAGACTTCTTGATCCAATACTTCTGAAAGAAACAATCAAGAACGCCTGAAAAATCATTGGGAATGACATTAGAAGCAAGACTTCTTGATCCAATACTTCTGAAAGAAACAATCAAGAACGCCTGAAAAATCATTGGGAATGACATTAGAAGCAAGACTTCTTGATGCAATACTTCTGAAAGAAACAATCAAGAACGCCTGAAAAATCATTGGGAATGACATTAGAAGCAAGACTTCTTGATCCAATACTTCTGAAAGAAACAATCAAGAACGCCTGAAAAATCATTCTCCCCGGGGAATGACATTAGAAGCAAGACAAAAAAAAAAAAAAACAAAAAAAAAAAAATTCTTGATGCAATACTTCTGAAAGAAGCAATCAAGAACGCCTTAAAAATCTTTGGGAATGAAATTAGAAGCAAGACTTTTTGATGCAAGTATTTTGAATAAACAATCAAGAACGCTTGAAAAATCATTGGGAATGACATTAGAAGCAAGACTTCTTGATGCAATACTTCTGAAAGAAACAATCAAGAACGCCTGAAAAATCATTGGGAATGACATTAGAAGCAAGACTTCTTGATCCAATACTTCTGAAAGAAACAATCAAGAACGCCTGAAAAATCATTGGGAATGACATTAGAACCAACACATCTAGAACCAAAACTTCAGAATAACACAATAAAGAACGACTGAAAAATCATTGGGAATGACTTGCGCTTCTCTTTCTCGCTTTTTTACATTAGGAAGCAAGACTTCTTTATGCAATACTTCTGAAAGAAGCAATCAAGAACGCCTGAAAAATCATTGGGAATGACATTAGAAGCAAGACTTCTTGATCCGAATACTTCTGAAAGAAACAATCAAGAACGCCTGAAAAATCATTGGGAATGACATTAGAAGCAAGACTTCTTGATCCAATACTTCTGAAAGAAACAATCAAGAACGCCTGAAAAATCATTGGGAATGACATTAGAAGCAAGACTTCTTGATGCAATACTTCTGAAAGAAACAATCAAGAACGCCTGAAAAATCATTGGGAATGACATTAGAAGCAAGACTTCTTGATCCAATACTTCTGAAAGAAGCAATCAAGAACGCCTGAAAAATCATTGGGAATGACATTAGAAGCAAGACTTCTTGATCCAATACTTCTGAAAGAAACAATCAAGAACGCCTGAAAAATCATTGGGAATGACATTAGAAGCAAGACTTCTTGATCCAATACTTCTGAAAGAAACAATCAAGAACGCCTGAAAAATCATTGGGAATGACATTAGAAGCAAGACTTCTTGATCCAATACTTCTGAAAGAAACAATCAAGAACGCCTGAAAAATCATTGGGAATGACATTAGAAGCAAGACTTCTTGATCCAATACTTCTGAAAGAAGCAATCAAGAACGCCTGAAAAATCATTGGGAATGACATTAGAAGCAAGACTTCTTGATCCAATACTTCTGAAAGAAACAATCAAGAACGCCTGAAAAATCATTGGGAATGACATTAGAAGCAAGACTTCTTGATCCAATACTTCTGAAAGAAACAATCAAGAACGCCTGAAAGATCATTGGGAATGACATTAGAAGCAAGACTTCTTGATGCAATACTTCTGAAAGAAACAATCAAGAACGCCTGAAAAATCATTGGGAATGACAT
>JASANE010004474.1:0-12595 GCA_030248225.1 Trileptium ribeirensis
CAGCGTCTGTTTCGAATTCGGCTAAATGTTTTACCTCAATAATGTCAAATTTTGTTAGCAAAATGACCAACTGCGGTCCAGCGTCTGTTTCGAATTCGGCTAAATGTTTTACCTCAATAATGTCAAATTTTGTTAGCAAAATGACCAACTGTGGTCCAGCGTCCGTTTCAATTACGGTTAAATTTTTTACTTCAATACTGTCAAATTTTGTTAGCAAAATGACCAACTGCGGTACAGCGTCTGTATCGATTACGGCTAAATTTTTTACCTCAATACTGTCCAATTTTGTTAGCAAAATGACAAACTGCAGTCCAGCGTCTGTTTCGATTTCGGCTAAATTTATTCCCTCAATAATGTCAAATTTTGTTAGCAAAATGACCAACTGCGGTCCAGCGTCTGTTTCGATTACGCCTAAATTTTTTATCTCAATACTGTCCAATTTTGTTAGCCAAATGACAAACTGCGGTCCAGCGTCTGTTTCGATTACGGCTAAATTTATTCCCTCAATAATGTCAAATTTTGTTAGCAAAATGACCAACTGCGGTCCAGCGTCTGTTTCGATTACGAACCCCTCAATGAAATTTTTTGGCAAATGACCAACTCTGTCGCGTCTGTTTCGAATACCAATCCCCAAACAAAGCAAAACCACCCCAGCGCCAACGCAAATACTGTCCAATTTTGTTAGCCAAATGACAAACTGCAGTCCAGCGTCTGTTTCGATTATTGGCAAAATCTCCCCTCAGATGCGGAGCAAAGACCACGCGGCCAGCCGGCTAAATTTATTCCCTCAATAATGTCAAATTTTGTTAGCAAAATGACCAACTGCGGTCCAGCGTCTGTTTCGATTACGGCTAAATTTATTCCCTCAATAATGTCAAATTTTGTTAGCAAAATGACCAACTGCGGTCCAGCGTCTGTTTCGATTACGGCTAAATTTATTCCCTCAATAATGTCAAATTTTGTTAGCAAAATGACCAACTGCAGTCCAGCGCGACGCAAAACCCACGCCAAGAGCAAAACGCAAACAGCCGCAACCCCCACAAAACCACGCCCCCCCACCCCCCGCCACCCCCCCCGCCCCCAAGTAGAAATCCTTGGTATCCGATTACGGCTAAATTTTTTACCTCAATACTGTCCAATTTTGTTAGCAAAATGACAAACTGCGGTCCAGCGTCTGTTTCGATTTTGGCTAAATTACCTCAATACGTCCAATTTTGAGCACAGTTTAGGCTAAATTTATTCCCTCAATAATGTCAAATTTTGTTAGCAAAATGACCAACTGCGGTCCAGCTTCTGTTTCGATTACGGCTAAATTTTTTATCTCAATACTGTCCAATTTTGTTAGCGACATGACAAACTGCGGTCCAGCGTCTGTTTCGATTACGGCTAAATTTATTCCCTCAATAATGTCAAATTTTGTTAGCAAAATGACCAACTGCGGTCCAGCGTCTGTTTCGATTACGGCTAAATTTATTCCCTCAATAATGTCAAATTGTGTTAGCAAAATGACCAACTGCGGTCCAGCGTCTGTATCGATTACGGCTAAATTTTTTACCTCAATACTGTCCAATTTTGTTAGCAAAATGACAAACTGCGGTCCAGCGTCTGTTTCGATTTTCTTTTTCCCTCGATCACCAACCCCCCCCCCCACCCCCCCCCACCCCCCCCACCCACCCCCCCACCCCCCCTTCGGCTAATTTTTTTACCTAAAATAATGTTGAATTTTTTTAGCAAAATGACAAACTGCGGTCCAGCGTCTGTTTCGATTTTGGCTAAATTTATTCCCTCAATAATGTCAAATTTTGTTAGCAAAATGACCAACTGCGGTCCAGCTTCTGTTTCGATTACGCCTAAATATTTTATCTCAATACTGTCCAATTTTGTTAGCCAAATGACAAACTGCGGTCCAACGTCTGTTTCGATTTCGGCTAAATTTTTTACCCAATCATTGTAGCGATAGCAGCTATAACATTGTGATATTTTGCAAGAATTTTATAAGTTTGGGGGATATATTTTATATTGAAAGTTTTAAATTAAATTTCAGGTGAAATTTTACAGACCATACCAAAAATTTTGTTGTTATATCATCTAACGGGCGTTGAGAGTGCAAATTTTATTTAGATTCCTCGATCAGACCAACATTTTTCGAATCAAAATCCAATAATTACCTTAAAGATCCATTGAATATCTGGTTGTGGATCTCCTTGAACAATACATTCGAAAAGTACACTTCCGTCAGGACTATTGAGGATACTTGGAGAAGCGTCGATATACGCTGGACTAGGCATGGTTGTTTTTTTAGCTATGACTAAAAACTGATTTGCAAAGATTGAAATCTTAAAAGTACACAGTCGGCAGATCTAAAATGAACTCATAAACAAGAAATGATTTGGATTATTAACTAAGGACTTTTCTGGGACCATTGTTGAAGCGACATTATTTTATAGTTTTATATTGTCATCTATCCTTGTTCAGATTTTGATCTAATAAGTCCAGGAAAATAAAAAAACCAAGCTCACTCGATAAGGCTATTTCCACTTCTTGTACCGCGTAGGAAATGCTGAAATCATTAGAATCCGACGTATGCAATGTAGTTTTACATAACCGTTAAAAATTTAACCAAATTGCTCTGACTTTATCTATGTTATAGTTTGTAAAGGTGAAATATACATTTCTCCGAAATTCTAGGTTTCATAAATTCATATTTGTTTGTAAGGACTATTTTCTGAAGTTTAGCCACTCTCACGGGTAAGTATTGGAAAACAGCATGAATAAAGATATCCTATTATAATGTTTTCATAACTCAAATCAGAGCAGCTTAGAATTACTGGTGCCAGTCTAACATTACTTCTTCGAACGCGTCTAAGTGTGAATTTGCCGTTCATCAATACCGAAAAGTATACAAAATGATAATATCTGAATGTGCGTAACTATAAATGGCGGAGTGTGCAAAGTATAGCTTTAGTCCAGCAATTGATTTTTAAATAAAATAGAGATTCGAATTAAATTAAACGAGTTATAGGTTATAATGAACATTTTCTGAACACAGTTAGTTGCTTGAGAAAAATTTGAGCAAAAAGTTTGAGCGTGTGAACACGGCTTAAGTGATATCTTGCCAATTTTTATATTCAAGAGCGAAACAATTTTCTACTTCTGATTTCGATTGGTTTTCACGGCGATTCGCATGTCGAATATATGTCGCAGTCAGTTGATAATTTCTTAGTGGCCAGTGTTCCTGTCAACAATTGGGCACATCTGTTACAACTTGCAGTTGACAAGCCAACATCAACTAGTTCCCAATGTAATGGAACCTAAGTGTCCAAAACTAGGTTGTCGATCGACGAAAACTAATACCGCTTTGATAGCGAAAACAGCAGAGCAAATAACAACGTAATTCATGAACGACGAACATGGATTTAACCATGAGAATAACAATAATGAAGTGTCTTTCATGCTACACAGAATGTGTAGGTATAACTAATAATGATGCAATTTGCACAAAACTGATTTACATAATGAATGTCATCCATACTTGACTAACTATTTTTACGTAGTGTTTGTTTAATATGGCCCTGAAATCTACTGGTACCCTGATAACACCTTGCGGATGTACGTCTTACCATGGAGGTCAGAAACTGGAGGTATCAAACATTTTGTTGCCTATGGTTAATCCAAAGATGGTCATGTCAGCTATCTTTACCCGTTGTCATATTGGCAGTCTTTCTCTTATTAGCGCCCGTTTGCATCGGTAGGATGGACAACATTTTATTTGAGCATGACATTTGACATCTGTATTTAAAAACAGTAACTTGCGAAATTATACCAACATTAATATTGTGGAGCATGTTGGACCGAAGTTTGACAAGCTGATAATTCGTTAAAATACCCTATCACAAAGTAATCGAAAATCATTTTCCCGAACGTGTGGCGAATCTCAAAATGTTTCGGTAAATTTCTAATGTTTAACCACCGTGCGGGAGAATAATATAAAGTAAAAGTTTATAACACAGAGTCTGGAAAAAGGTGAAAACAATGTCATGGCATAATGGCTTTGTCAATAATGTCATTTCATATGAAATATTTGTTTGTTTAGTGGAGTAATTATTTCTTTACAAAAAACTCCAATTTTTTACTGATATCAAAATATGAGTCTCGTCTTAACGAAAGCATAAACTGAGATGTCCAGTAGCACCCGTGATATTGTCGCCATTTCAGAAAACAGCTCCACAAGAAACAAGAAACTCTGTATGAACGTAGGTGCTCTAATCACGCGATGTAATTATAAATACTTGGGAAGCATCAATTCACTGGCTAGAATAACATCATAAAATACCAACCACTATAAGGGAGCCAATGGTGTAGTGGAATAACGCGTCTACTGCGTACGTGGATGGGCCCAAGTAAGCCTGGGGGTCGGAAATAAAATGTAGGTCATGCCGTTCTCGATACACTAAGCATTAGTCCTAAGCTAAGGTCCTTATATGAGACATACACTAAGGCTAAGTCGGAGGCTACCACCCCACGAATTCCCCACTCTAAGCTGTTCTTTTTTCTAACGTTATAACGTACCGCCCCTCAGGGTTACTTGGGCCATAAATTGCACCAAATTTAGAAAAAATAACCCATGTTTGCGTTCCTCATTATAATATTATTAACCTTGAGGTGTGGAAATATAATGCAGGCCATGTCGTTCTCGATACACTAAGCCAAAGTCTTAGTCTTAACCTAAGCTAAGAATCTTACGTGAGACATACACTAAGCCTGTTCTTTTTCTAACGTTATAACGTATCGCCCCTCAGGGTTACTTGTACCATGGATTCCAACGTCTAGTTGATCATATCATAAAGTTTAGAACGTGTCTTTTACTATTTTAAAGTGTCTTCAAATGAAAGTTGTTAGGATTCATTGAAAAAGTGTGAGCTGTTAATATTGTAGAAATTTGTACAAGTAACGTAGTCTTAGCTCTTATTCACATTGCGTTCGATCCGTACCGGTCCTACACGGTACGTGGTCGAACTGTACCCCATTCAATCCGCTAGGATATGATCATATTCTTTACCCTACCAAACATTGTGCATGTATATTTTGCGTTTTTAAACCTTCTTAATCCGATAATTAGTATAAAATAAAAGAATCACCATCTAAATCAATGTGAACACTCTATATACACGCAAACGAGATCGCTGAAACGAGTGGAACGCAGTGTGATAATGCCCATATAACTTGGGTCGGGGTTTGACGCAGTGTGATAATGCCCATATAACTTGGGTCGGGGTTTGACTCAGTGTGATAATGCCCATATAACTTGGGTCGGGGTTTGAAGCAGTGTGATAATGCCCATATAACTTGGGTCGGGGTTTGACGCAGTGTGATAATGCCTATATAACTTGGGTCGGGGTTTGACGCAGTGTGATAATGCCCATATAACTTGGGTCGGGGTTTGACGCAGTGTGATAATGCCTATATAACTTGGGTCGGGGTTTGATGCAGTGTGATAATGCCCATATAACTTGGGTCGGGGTTTGACGCAGTGTGATAATGCCCATATAATTTGGGTCGGGGTTTGACGCAGTGTGATAATGCCGATATAACTTGGGTCGGCGTTTGACGCACAGATAGTTGTAAAACTGAGAATCAATTTAAAAAATATAGACCCAATGTCTATTTATTTATTACCCAAAAACAGTAACAACAACAACATATTAAAACATCTTATATTTGAGAAAGGTCAGCTCGTAAAAAGAAACTAACTTTATTTATTTATTTTTGGTTTTCAATAGAGACAAACAAACAACTTCGAATAAACCCAACACAATAAATATGACATTGCTAAAATTCCGTTTATGTTCGCCGCAATCGACACATAAGCGGAGAACTGATGGATTTTGTAGGAAAAGGCTTATATCAGATGAGGAGTAAAAATTTAGCTTGAGTGCAAGATAAAATCTGTTGACGAAAACATGCAAAAGGTTCAATCCCAACAACCGTCCCACGATAATGTCAAAATTGCACGAATGTTGTCAGTAATGGGCCGCGAAGAATTAGTAAAAACTTTAAATCTGTTCATTACGTTAGTTTAATTATGCTCAATTTACAGCATGAAAAATTGATGGAAATATAAAATATTTGCTGGTAATTAACATAATTATAATAATTAATATTTTAAAATTTGGGATTAATATTTGAGCTCAAACTTTTTCAGGCAATACGTTTCTTCCATGATTGGCTACCGGAATATTTATGAAAAGTTTGAACAGCGTTCACACGTTCAAACTTGATAAAAATGCAAAAAAGATGCTTTCAAATTTTGATCAAAATTTGATCAAAATCTGAGCTCAAACTTTGATCAAAATTTGAGCAAAAAGTTTGAGCGTGTGAACACACCTTTAGGAATACCAAATGACAAGTCAGTGCTGCACTCCATGTCGGCTTTAATTCACGACGTTGAGGCAGGTTCAGTATGCCAAAATGTATAAAAAAAGCTTACTTTTCGAAGCCTTGAATAAATGTTGAACTTTAAAGTAATGTTCTACAACCCAATTATTATAGTTTTGAGGGCATGGTTTCACCGATGCGTATTAATTTACTGCTGGATTTTACAGAAAGGCACCATAAAAATCATAAGATTTTAAGATTACATGAGCGAATGTTTAATGTCGGTGGAACTAGGGTAAACGATACGTCGCCTTAGCGGAACTGCAATTTGTTGAAATTTTGAAATAATTTGCCATATAACTGAAATATCGTGCCCACTGGAAAAAAGATTAATAATAACACTAGACAAGGGCCTCCGGTGTGTTATGATATTACAAATTAGGGATTTGACATTACATACAAATTTCGTACAATTAATATCCAATATCCTGAACCGAACTGTAAGCAGATTTTAATTTTTAAAAGTATGGTCACGTACACGCAGAACATAAATAGTATTGTACTAAAAGTCACTTCATTAAAATTGCTTAATGCGTTCCACACATACTCTTATTGGATATAATAAAATAACGTTTACATAACGTAAAATGTTCAAAAAGCATGATTAAACAGTGCAAATAAATACGATGCATAGAATTATAAATATGTATCCACGGCGAGATCGCTAGAACCATAGAGAGAACCATTTTGAGCGATGGAAACTGATCCGACCATCTGTTGCTGAGTTATGACGATTAAAAGCCACATCATAAATTATTCGCACTAGGTATGTTATTTTAATTGAATCATACAACACCCTGCTACCTACCTTAGTTAGGAATTAGTTATTTGTTCTTTGTCAATGTGTCGTCCTTAGCCACATAATTTAGCCTTTCATCACAGTAAGCCACATAATTTAAGGCTTTTTAAGGCGTGTTCACACGCTCAAACTTTTTGCTCAAATTTTGAGCTCCAAATTTGAGCTCAAAATTTGCTCAAATTTTGATCAAAATTTGAAAGCATCTTTTTTGCATTTTTTGTAAGTTTGAATGTGTGAACACGGTTCAAACTTTTCAAGGATATTCTTGCAGCCAATCATCGACGAGATTCATTACTTGAAAAAGTTTGAGCTCAAATTTTGTTCTCAAATTTTGAAATATCGCAATTTTTCGTTGAAAATTACCGTCAAATTTTGATCAAAATTTGAACAAATTTTGAGTTCAAATTTTAAGCTCAACATTTGGGCAAAAAGTTTGAGCGTGTGAACACGCCTTAAGGATTCCTTATGCGCGAGTAAACTTAAGGTGACTCCACCAACTATGCTATTTTGTATTTTTTGCATAAAAAATGTTACAGAACGCTTTTTGGTGAATTGAAATCCGGCGTAAAACTGTTCACGAACACAGCGCTCGCGATTGAAACCTAACCATTTTGTGTTCACGAAAATTCAAGTAAAATTACCCGAATTTTTGAGAATGAAAATTTGTCGATTTGATTGCGACGTCACTTTTGCATTAAATTTGTTCGCGAACATCGAATAATCCACATTTAAATGCTAATGCATTAGGGAACAGAATTTCTGCAAATTGAAATCGCCGAAATTCCGTTCGAACACAAGGTCTCATTTCTGACATTTGAATTTCATTTTGCCGATTTTCGGTTAGCGAAAAACAAAATGAAATTAAGCCTTTTTTCCATAACAAGGGTTTGCGATTCGATATCGGTAATGGCAAAATAGGATGATTGGCGGTGTCGCCTTAAGTTTATTCACGCAATATGTAACTTTGTTCCTGTGACTTTTATTTCGCAGTTCTATATGAAAACATACTACTAAGACGAATAACGGATGCTGAACAAACGGAATAAAATATTGCAAATTAAATGGCTTATTCATTATTCTGTCACCACTTATACAAAAATGCTTTGCGATAGAGCTTGTTTGTGCCAACAACGGGGCAGTAACTAGAATATTCATTTTTCAGGCCAATCTTTTAGCGAAAACCTTATTTAGTTTTTACACCTAATACCAGTTCTATGCAGCGTTTACGTTATAAAATATGCATTATTTAGAAGATTTTCTGCCAGTAGTCTACATCATACCATCGAACGGTGTAAAACACATACTAACTGAAAATATCCACGAGCGATCATACATTGGACCAGGCGGTATTTGAACCCGGGCTTCTAGATTGCAAGACTAGCGCGCTACCATTACACCACAGGTCCTCGATCACAGCGTGTTCAGCTACGCTATATATGCTAGCGTAGTGAGATGCTACATAACTCCCCTGCAGAGTCGCGGAGCGAGCGTGCGTTGAGCTCTAGCTGTGTGAAGAAACTCCGTGCAGGGGATCACGTCGGGCTCCCCAATTGAAAGTATCCACGAGCTATCACGCAGGGTGAACAAAACTCTCACATGTTGGATCCTTTATAACGTAAAACCCGCACTATAATTGCTCCTGTTTCCATTTTCTTTATAAATACGAATAGTACAGCTTTGACATTGAGACCGTCGTTAGTGTAAACTGCTGTGCCGTGAGATATTTGAATTTTGATCTGGATTTCACAAATCAGTGACAGCATTTGGATATTTTTGTAGAAGTATTACTGTTATAATATTGTATTTTACCACCTAGTTATAAACGTTAATTTATAATCTTCCTTAACATCGCATCAGAAATGATTCTGGCAAGCTATTTTAATCAGTTTTTTTAATAACTTTAGCAATGAAAGTTTAGCTTTTAATTACTGATAACAAACAGTACTAGTTGTTTTTTTTCTATCAAGGGATAATATCTATTACAAATATAGTTAAATATAGATAAATATTAAATCTTCTGGTATTTACACGTTTATAATTTGATTAATTAATTTTTAAAGCTAATATGTATTTCCTAATGCTACTATTTTCAACTACCGTTGGGCCTTTAGCGCACTAAATTCGAGAAAACTATGAAAGTTTAAGTACCAAATCCTCAGTTTTATAGAAAGATAACCCACTATGCTGTTTCGCCGCAAACATATAGCCATCGAGTTGCACCTTTTACTAGTTTGGCTAGGTCCAAGCTGAAGTTTGCGACACCGATGGTCGCAACGAATTTCTGCTCGTTTCTTCGTTATAATGTTGTGGCGACTTGTTTAATAGCAAGTTATTACATTGCTGGGCGTGAAGATTCTGCTTCTGGTTTTGCTCTCTGTTTTTCTTTTTTGTTTCACCTTTTTCCAATCATCATTAAAAAGTACAACAATTTTGACAGTTGTTGGGAATTGTCCGGATTAGGCGCAGAGTATAATGTAAATATTCATTAGTGGGGTTCCTGTCCAAGCGCTGAGAACAGCTATATTTATCTATGAACATTTAATACTATATAATTGATATCTTGATGAATTGAGGCTGAAATTAAAGAAATTGTCGGTTCGCAAGTGTCAACTCAGCGGCCTTTTTTACTGGACATTCATAGAGTTGATTAAGCAGCGTTCACGTTATAATGTACCCGCTGTTTCGAACTTCTGTCACCTGTAGTTGTGACCCTACCATACAGACAGTCCACACCCATACCGTAGGTCAACTGCCGATTGTGTACAACACACAACTAGCTACTATATTTTTGTTTTACAGTATCGTACACTCCCTTAGCTATCAAATTGGCGCGAATTAAATGTAACTGACACCGTCTGTAGATAATGCGTTGTATTTAGGTGTGCTGCGTATTTTTTAAAAATCTCGATATTTGTATCAATACAATATGAATGTTGACGACATAATGCCGCACACCGTCAACAAAATTGCAAACCAAAAACGGTGTGTTCGACATTGTCGAGAAACGCCACTTCCTCTAGCTAGCTACCCTTTGAAAAAACAAAAAAAATGGGGGTGTCTAAGACACCCTGTTATTAACATTGTGCCTGACACTGTGTGGTGTGCATAGGTTCCAAACGTTGGGGACATCATAACGTGAACGCCGCATTATGAGCCTGTTTAATGTCTTTAGTTTTATTTTATTGAAACGGTTATCCAATTTTTTTCCTCCACGGTATTTATTTCTTTGAAACCAACAATATTCGCTATAGTTCTAAAATCTTGACGATATGTGCCTAAGTGAAAGGCAATGCTAGAAGCGTGAAATCAATTAGTTTTTTTAGACATAATGTTTGTGCAGTGTTCTGCAACAAATACGCATTTGTTTCTATATAAAAAAGGCCACATTAATCGTGATGACAATCATTTTTTGCCTCTGTCGAATGTCCGTACCGGCCCGCACAGGATAAAGATACTAAAAACTAGATCCTTTTTTGAAAGCAGCAGTATTAGTAAATTATTTTAGACGAAAATCCGACTGCAATTATGGCCAACTTAGTACATTTTGTCTTAGCGATAGTATTCACAGTAACGCTTACTGAAGTCGTGCCAGGGATTACGGGTAATGTCGCTAAAACAGACCCTTTGCCTGAAGAAACAATGAATGCTGTAAGTTTTAACAGCTCAATGTTGTGTTAATTAATTTTTAAATTCGGGTTTTCAGTTTTATATATCTTTTAATTCTACAGAGTAGAACTGCGGCTGGGAATGAGGAATCTAAAAGCAAAATTGTCGTGACAAAATCGAAATTTAAACACAAAATTTTAAAATTTTTCTCTGTTGTCACTCTTAGAGACAAGGCAATTGATGCGTTTATGATGGCAAGCGATTCCAAAACATATTTAAATTTTATGGGCTGGCTACTAAACCTGATGCTTAGCCTAAGCTGAGGTCCTTATATGAACCATATATATATACTAAGCCTAACTCTAAGTCCACAACCCACCGCTCTAAGCTGTTCTTTTTTGATATTACGTTCTGCCTCTTAAGCAGACAGGTGCCTAAAATATATACATCGTGTCACGCTAAATTCCTTTAATTATCAATTTTCCGGCTCCTGAAATTCAACAGGTCGTGAATATTTGAACCGTTTCGACAATAAGTTCTAGAGTTCTAGGCCCGGACGTTGATTGAGGCCCCGGGTTTAGTTGCACAGGTTATATACGGCGATAGGCTTATAGTAGCTGCTGGTGGAAGCCTAGTCTGAAACTTAACTTTTGACTCCAAGTATTACAACGCAAAGCCTGTACTTCACGCACGCTCCAAACCGTTATGCTTTGGACCAAGTTATGTGTTAGTTAAAACCCTCACGCTTATCAGGCACTCTTAGTTTAGTTTGACGTCAATTTGGATGAATTTTAAAAATATTTTTGACTAATTTGATCAAAAGATATTTTCTAAACAAGAAATTTCATGATTTCAAGACCCTTTATACCATAGGCGTCGATGAAGATGCGGGGTAGGGTGTCATCTCTCCTAACACTTGGGCACTCTTCTCCCAAGATAAATGTGACTCCTCCCGGAAACCTCACATCCCTCACGCACGGAATATTTTAGCTAATATTGGCAAATATAAGGTAAAAATTGGAAAAATTGGGTTAAAATTGGCCAATTGAGGAAATTAGGGAAACTTTGTTGCAAATTATCAAAGATTGGGGGATATTTTAACAAAATTGACAAAAATTTTTAGTTCCTAAAAATTTCAAAAATTTATTTCCTGACCTATTCATTCCAACAATCTACCGCCTACCCCTCCAAGCCAACGAACCTTGGACACTTAAGATATGTATATTGTTTGCATGCATAAATTGTGAAAAACCATGCTATTACACTTATAATTCTTTAAAGGCAGTATTTCAAATTCATTTATTTTTTGTCTGGCATATAGCATTTTCTAAGAGGTTTCTTCACTAGAATTTTGATAACTTCGGAATAAAGAGAGTGAATAAAAAGATAAACAAATTTGGTAAAAACTGAGTGATGACCAGTTTTAAAGTCAAATTTTGTTTCATTTTCATTGTTTTATATTTTCAGGTCCAACTAATTCTTTATAATGGATATCCAGCGCAGGAATTTGTTGCTGTGACCGAGGATGGATACAAGTTGACGATGCAACGGATTCCTTATGGACGTAACGGAATGCCAAAGGGATCCGACTCGTCCAACAGACCTGTTGTCTTGCTTCAACACGGACTGTTGGCTTCTTCGACATGTTGGCTAACCAATCTGGCAAATGAAAGTTTAGGTACGATTTGGTTTCGCTAAACTTTTCATTGCTCTAATTAAATAATATCAAATAATAATATAATAATAATAATATCT
>JASANE010004475.1:0-41118 GCA_030248225.1 Trileptium ribeirensis
CCACAAATACTTTAATTTTGACTATATTTCCACATTTTGACAGGGTCAGGCCATTTCCAGGCCATCGGGTTTGTGATTCCAACATAGTAATGTCATGTTTCAGAGCGGTGTCCAATAGCGGACGTCCCTACGAAGAAACAGCGAAAGTTTCAGCGAAATTCCTGGAGAAGTTCTTAAAATATTTTAGTTTTAGACTCCCTTTTGTACTTCGGTTGGGTTAGGCTCCTTCAGGGCCGTCGGGTTTAGGATTCCGATATGATGTTCGAACATTTTACCTATTAATTAAGAAGCTCGGATCCCCTTCGGGATCCGGATAGAATTTTAATCCGCTCACAGCAACAGTTCGCTAAGGGCACCGACTTTCCAACTTAGGTGAGTCGGCTCGCTCACGGGGCAATATATCAAGGCATCTAATTAAGCTCCAACAAGAAATCTGAGCAATCGGACGTTACCGCTGACGCTATTCATCCTGTCAATGACATTGTGCCAGGTTCCTTACAAAAATCGATCTATAAATATCAGTTAGTTCCTAATAAAATAACTGGACAGGCTCTCGTCCAGAGAAATCATAAAAACACTTGAAATCTTGAAGACCAGCTCAATCAAGTCTTAGATAAAACGTGCATGTCCAAGTATGACCGTGGATGATTCGGAGTACTATTCGAGGCGTCTCGTTTAGCCAATATGCTTGCATGTAAAACGTTTGTTTAACCTCGGTCAGCTCAAAGAAATTTTTCCTGACTTCTAACTCGACTCAGGGAGTCATGTAAAATTTGTCTAGACGCGAGTGTCGCGTTTGTTTGTATCCTAACTCATTGACCGAGGGAGGTCCAGTGCGACTTCGACTTTCCCACTGCATCAAACGGCTTCCTGAATACGGCTACGAGTCGGCGGTAGCGAGCTAGGGCGGGCAGGCCTATCATGTAAAACCAAGTATGGGCAGGGAGTCCAAGGAGGCTTAGCATTATTTCTAATTGACAAACACTCTCGCTTCTCATTGTTCCGTTACTTCTACAAACTCAACCTAACTAGCCCCCACGGGCACTACATTCCTAAGCTAAACCTCCCTGCCCATACTTACAGAGTCGATTCCTCTACGTCGTCGTCCATCGCCCGTCCATCCACACGACCAAAACGAGAAAGCCAAGAGTAAACCAATGAAAGCACAATTAAAACTAATCCATAATAAGCGCCAGAGTCGGTCTGCAAAACGACCGAACTCTGCGCTGTCGAAGTCGGACTGAACGCTGCAGAGTCTTTGCGACTCTGCTTTTATACTAAAATTTGAAATTTTAAATTTTTGAATTTTGGAGCCGTTAAAGTGCTTATTCAGCACTTTTGCTCGATTTTGTGATCCAATGTGACCGAATTAAACAAACTTTCTTATCGGCCACATTCCGATCATATTTGGGAAAATTTTATGTCCGAATCTTACCTAATTAATATAACTTACTACTCGTTTAATATTAAGCTCATTATAAACTTCTTTAAACTTAATATGGAAACTGCTAGAAACTTCGGTACACAACAGCATTTCACAAATTCAAACGATAAGCTACCAACTGACGCGTCGTACTAAACCGCTAAATACAGTGAGCGGTACATTAATTTCGAGGTCACCTTAACTCAAAGATGCCGACACACTGGGCTGACAGTTCGAATATAATACCAACTCCATACGATTGGAGTAACGCAGCTATGAAGCAGCTCAGTATACAAATGAAGCGCTACACATATATATATATATATATGTATACCAATACTAGTTTAAATTCACACAAGCTACAAATAAAACTACTTTGACTTGTTCAGCGACCCCCACCCAAATTACTAGCAGCCTCGTGCATTACTCGAACTTTCTGCTCTTCAAGCCTACGACGGTGTGCCACTTCCATAGTAAATGCCGGCGTTAATATTAACTTTAAAGTAAACGAAAAGGGTCGAGGTTGTTTGTTCAAAACATCGAAATTCACTAATACAAGCGGCAGCCGGATAACTATAAACTTCAGATTCCTGATAAGAAACTTTATATAATTCATATATAATTTTATATAAATCCAATACAGCGTTATTAACTCAAAACCTTGTACTGTTTACAAATTCCAAGCGGTCGGCAACGTTACAAGCTGGATAGACAGTGCTGACACTATAGAAGCTGCGGCCATAAACGTCTATATTAGTTTTATATCAAATCGACATACAAGCTGAGGTACCTGCCGAAAAGAGAAAACGCTGCTTAAGTAAACAAAACGAAAGGAACAAGGGCAAAGGGATAAAAAGAGGGTGGGGGCTCGAGGGGTGATGGCCGGAGTGTCAAGACCAACCCGGATTCGGACTCAGTAGGTCCGTCCGGTCATTTCAATATGTAACAGGACCGTATTCGGTCTACAGGGGGGAAACTGAGCTCTTGGGGGAGGGTCCATGCCAAAATTTTCAAAAATCGGGGTGTTTAGACGGTTCTCCTGGGTTCGGGGTACACTTTTCTGGGACGTTTTATATATCTTTGGATTCGTCTCGACAAGGGGAATCTAATGAGGGGTGACACGCCTGTCGGGGCGTTAGTTTGAAATCTTCATACGGGGTACCCAAAAGTGGGCGCATCTAGACCCGTCCGGGCTCAAATGAAAGCCTCGGGTCTGGGGTTTCTAACGATACCACTCATACGGTTTTCTGTCCATAATTCGTCGAATTATTTAATTAAATGTATTTTACCAGCTTACTTATATGCTAATTTGTCCCTAAGTCCGTGGATCCGGATCGGATTTCCACGAAACCGGTCTCATTCGAAAGACCGTGAAATTTACGATAATAAATATCCAGTGTCGAATTTTCAAATTCCCAGCGGTTCCGGAGTTATGGACCGGAGCCGATATTTTTGGTCACTAAATTTCATAAATTTTCACAAATTTTAACATTTGTTTCTTATCTCAACCAGCGAAATTGAACGCTGGTAGGCGATATTTCTTAATGTTACTCAAATTACCAGTGTAGCGAGCACTGGTAAACTTTATATTTCGGCGTTGGACTTATAATTTTCAAGAAATTGTTTCGATCGCTGTTCGCTTTCGGGCGAACAGTCGCACTTTTTTGTAGTCCTCATTCGTGAGGACGGTCGTGACGGGAATCCGTCACGGCCAGTATTTCCTATGAAAATTTGCAACTCGTTTTGAGGTCCTACCGCTCGGGGTAGGGCAATTCCTACGCAGTCTCTTATTCCGGGTTTAGCGGGGGAGTCGTACCGTCCTAAAATTTCCTACGAGATCGCGTATGGCAAGGGCTCGCCATGCTCACATTCTATACCTGCAAAAATCTCAGTTCGCGTGCGCAAAAATCCTAAAATTCCCTCTAAAACATGTCAAATACGTTACACTCCTCTGATCATATTCCCAGCCTAAAATTATGAAGATACACAACAAAGTATGACAATCAGAGCATATAAATCATGGTCAAACGCAGGCGCTTTTATGGCCTGTTCGACCCAACAAAACGATACAATCATAACACAATATTGGCATGATACGGTATACGACAATAACAATGGCGGCACTTTTACGGCCGCAGGCAATAACAATAGATGGTATGAACAGAGTACAATAATTAATTAACAATTTATATCCCAATCAAATTGTCGAAACTTGTACCTGAAAACATGTATAGACAGCAACATCAGTTCCACGGCACACAGTTATATCATACGGTCATGGTAACATATCGAAAATGTGCCTTTATGGCCATCAAACGAATAACAATAACGATGATAAGGATACATAATTCAACTATACATACAGGGTGTCTTTATGGCCAATAGAGAATGATGCAAATACTAATATATATGTACCAAAGCGTGCCATTGGGGCACTATAATCAATATGTACATAGCTGGACGTAGACATCTGCACAAACGATTACGATTCTTCGGCAATTACTACTTTCCTGAAAGGGCAACGGTAATACCTATCTTGATCAAAACATGTCGGCGGTGCAGGCCGAAATACTAAAAATACGAGTCGGCTACATAGCGAGACTCTTTAGATCTGGTTACTCCGTTCGCTTATATATATATATATATATATATATATATATATAGATATATGGTATGATTGAATTTGTTCCAATCACATACGTATATACTTTGATTTTAGTTCTGTTCCACTTTTCTACGTATATACCCGATGATTTCTGATTTATCGTACTTATGTGCTTACATAGCTATATTGATTTTACAAGTTGTTCCAAGTACTAGTTCGCGTATATACTGTGGTTCATCGTTTATGCCAATTAGGCGATCTCTATATATGAGGTGACAACAGGGTTTTATGGTCAACGTGTGTAGGTGAAGAACTCGATATATATATTCGCTTGTGATTAATTGATTCTGCTTACTTAACTGTACGTATTGTAAGGCAAGGGTGGGTTCCATACCCTTTTCTGGGTAATTCCCGCCGGGTGTTCAGGTTGGGGAGAAACTGGTGACAGAATTCAGAAAAGTTGGCCACTATACACGTGGTCATGATTATTGGGGAACTTGATTAAATGTTGACCATTACGCTATGGTCGGGATTTTTAGTACACGGAAAAATGTTGTCCATTACACTATGGACGGGATTTTTGGTACTCGAAAAAATGTTGTCCATTACACTGTGGACGGGATTTTTTTTTGTTCGAAAAATGTTAACCATTGGGGTGTGGTCAGATTTATTTTTGTTCGAAAAAATGTTAACCATTGGGTGTGGTCAGATTTATTTTTGTTCGAAAAAATGTTAACCATTGGGTGTGGTCAGATTTATTTTTGTTCGAAAAAAATGTTAACCATTGGGTGTGGTCAGATTTATTTTAAATGTTGGCCATTATCGTGTGGTCAGGATTTTCGTAAATGTTGACCATAGCTGTGTGGTCAAGATTATGGGTTTTCGCTAAAAGTCTGCCATTAGGCCGTGGTCAGGATTATCCACCTCGTAACGATCCGTAAGGATCTGTTACAAATGCAAAATAGACACAAATGAAATGACTTAAATGCAAAATAGACACAAATGAAATGACTTAAATGCAAAATAGACACAAATGAAATGACTTAAATGCAAAATAGACACAAATGAAATGACTTAAATGCAAAATAGACACAAATGAAATGACTTAAATGCAAAATAGACACAAATGAAATGACTTAAATGCAAAATAGACACAAATGAAATGACTTAAATGCAAAATAGACACAAATGAAATGACTTAAATGCAAAATAGACACAAA
The DNA here is from genome assembly GCA_030248225.1 of Trileptium ribeirensis. Taxonomy (NCBI): domain Eukaryota; kingdom Metazoa; phylum Nematoda; class Enoplea; order Enoplida; family Thoracostomopsidae; genus Trileptium; species Trileptium ribeirensis. The sequence goes on from JASANE010004475.1 coordinate 5,249, forward strand.
TGAAATGACTTAAATGCAAAATAGACACAAATGAAATTACTTAAATCAAAAATTGACTTAAAATGATGTCTTCACCAGGAAGTCTAAAACACAACTACGACATTAGCAATAAGTAGTCCCGTCGGTAACAAAAGTAGTTGTCGTAAAACATGGATTCGGACACAATACGCGTTAATTTGCTAATTAAAAAGGAACACCGCTGGGCGCTCGATTCATCTCCAAACTCACTCACAAACTTACAATCTCCAAACTTACCGAGCAACTTGTCAATCCGAGCGTACAAGTGCTTGAGCATCCACCCAAACTCACCAACAAGACGCTGATTTCGTATCACGTTTACGTTTCCAATCTCAAACGGCTGATCGGCACAATTCTGAAAATATTAAGAAAACGACAACTAACGTTGTTACCAGCAGGAACGATATTCTTGACGAACGATAGAGTCCTCCACTCGGCAATTGTCCTATTTCGCCCAACGCACTCTTTGAAATACACGAATCCTATATTCACTGAGATTCTCCAGTATACACAAAAATATAAATATAAAGTGTGTACACTGTAGTAGGGATGCGCCGAATACCAAATTTCACCAAATACCCTAATATTTGGTTGAACTATTCGGCCGAATACCGAATATTCGGTTCAAGTATATATATTTGGCTGAATACCTGTGCATTATGTCTTGTCCGACTCCGCGTTGGCGTGTTACTACCAGTATTCGGTACATTCCTAATTACCAGTGATATACCTATAGAGTCGCCTGAGGTTCCCTGACCTGACCGACCCGTGTGATCTATTTTGAACCAACAGGTACTGGATTCCTGGATATTTTGGTTGGTACTTGCTTGTGCTTTGGCCACGGTATAGTACCTGAACTCGCTATTGTTTTACTTTGTTTGTTCTACTTTACTTTATTACAGACATTACAGTGAATTAAATTTGTCTTGCAGAAGCAAACGTAGTTATATTTGGGAACATTTTACTGCTGGACCGCATGATATCAAAATCTGTCCTTGTGCATCAATGACTGCATCTTCGAACAACGCTATGTGAAAGATATCATTGCCATCAGCCGCAATATCGTATCGCATTTTAATCGTTCTTCACTTAGCGTGAACGCCCTAAAAGTAATTCAAAACTCCAACAACTGGCCTGTGCTGAAGCCAGTGCAAGATGTCAGCACACGATGGAATTCCACATATTATATGCTTTCGCGCCTCCTGGAAATCAAGTCGGCGATTGTGGCTTACTCAGCTGACTATGCTTTAACTGTTCCAGATAGCAATCAAAGGGTTATTCTGAAGGAAGTGGTGGGCGCGCTGGAAAAATTTGAACAACTGACCCGGGATTTTTCGACCGATTCGGCATGCATCTCAATGGTTTCTCCAGGCATTTTTGGTTTGATTCGGTTCTTAGAATCTGATGAATTCAGGGGCATCCAGACAACGACCAGGATCATGGTACAGGCTCTTAAACAACGGTTCGACTGGTGGAATAACAACAATATGTCTCTTTATGCCCAGCTGTTAGATCCCCGTTTCAAGAACACTTGCATCGCCAATAGCGAAAAGATTAGAGCGAACTTTGTTCAAGAATTCTTCGACGGTTTTTCTCCCAACGTAAGTCCTCAGCGATAGCGTTTTGTAGAGCAATGCAGTCTCTATGTAGCTGCAACTGTGTGCTGCTATTGTCATTATTTACACTGCATTATTGGGCTAAAAAGGGCTTTCAATGGGCCGCAAAACACAAGAAAATGGTAATGTTCAACCGCTGGCGTTATATAGGTGCTTTAGGTTAATTTTTAGAGCAAATCATCACCTATATCATTTAAAAATTAGCAACACCACTGATATTCGCTGGCTCATCTTGTAATTTACTGTTCAATAGGGCTGTGTACGTCTATCTAAAATAGATATTCAACATTTGGAACTTTAAACATTGGCGATAAGACAAGCTATAAATCAAAAGCATCCATAAGCAAATTTATAAAATCTATTCCGAAGCCTACAACTAGACAGGTGACCAGTCGCATACCCAGGAACACACATTTGATTAAGTTCTTTGAATACACAGCATTACGTTGATCAACAACCAGAACGGAATCTTTTAATTTTGTAATAGGTGGACAGCGTGACTAACAACCAGCATAACTACTGGCGTGTTTTTCGAGACTCGTTTTCAGCATTGTTTCCAAATCATACGGAGAAGCGTTAAAAACCTGTGTTTTTCACAAACTAGCCATTATTTTCAAACTGAAATTTTAAAAACTGAACCCAAAAAATATCAAAGCAGAAGTCGAGCTCAAGGGAAACCATTTCTAGTCAACTTTTCCAGTGAGTAATCGACTAACACCATCGTAAAGGCTTCAAAGGTGCGGTCAGCAAACAATATTGGTGCAGCATGATGCTGGAAAACATTTTGATATTCATATAACTTTCATTAAACCCCATAAAATGCATTGTGGCCAATGGGTGGACCGCAATCCTGGCTCTGAATGCCTCGAAATAAATGGCTTGACTTCTGAATAATTCTATTTCCGCTTCTCCATTCGGAAGCTACCACTATAATACGAATGATGAATATCTACAAGCTTTCGCTCAACTCACGGATAGCGATGTTGCAATAATTTCAGTTGCATAAAAAGCTTCATTCACAATCGTTCTCGTACTTGTAAAATAAATCCAGACATCAGCTGACTGTCCATTTTCTGCAAAACACCTTCCAGCGGCTTCAGCTGTGAACGAGTTGAACTGAATTTTTCCGGATTATGACGAACCATTTTGATAGTTCTACAACGGTAGTAATGAATAATTAACTCGTGCAGCGAGCCAAGTAAGCAAGCATCATTGGTCCACCGATAGCTTTATCCGCATCCGTCGGAGCAGTTCCTAGATTAACTCAGTACGAATCCGCATTATTCCCATATAATAGACGAAAAAGTTAATCTAACCCGGCCATAATGATGCCATATCCTACCCCGGACCCTCTGAAGGGTTTGGCCACAGAACATTTTCATGAATTATAACATCGCTAAAATTATGAATGTAAACACAGAGTGGAGCCCAAATCGACTCTAAACAATTATTTGTCATCATTTATATTGCAAAAACGAAATAAACTAATCCTGCGATAACAACATAATATTATTAACGTTGTGAATTTTATAAATTAAAAATATTTGTTTTTAAGGTCATTAATTAAATAAATTAACTTAATAATTAATTTAAATTTATTAAATTCAGACAAAAATATAACGAATCTTTACGAATATGAGTATTGAAGATTAAAATTAGAATAACAAATTGGAAGCCTAAGTAATAGATACTAAACGTAAACTAACCGAATATACGTTTTCCAATGGTCGACGAGAATCGGATGTCGCGATACAATTTCATCGAGGACCATCAGGACGCGAAGGAGGTTAGCGAACGATTCGAACAAGCTCTGAAAGACAGACAAAAACGATAGTGACAACGTTCATTCGAGACATTTTACTAGCTGTGACTGAGCGTACTCAAGTCAGAATCATGTTCACTCGAAAAGCGTTGAATTTGCTATAAGACGTTAACAAAGCAAAAGCAGAAAATATTGCTGCTGAGGTCACTATCAATGACACAAAATTGATAGGATCCTACAACAATGTCAAAGGGGAAATTATTTCGAGCCCAATTTTCGCAGTCGTACGCCTTACTTAATTTGAGTCAAACACTAGCTAATTTAAATTAGACAAAGTTTTTGTAATGCGAAGGCACCAACGTGCTGTGAATGAGTTTTGGGGAAAATTTATAAGGTGTGTAGTCTTCGAATGGGTCGCACATTTGAACGGAAAAGAGACCGGGATCACCGAGAGACTGATGAAAAGAGACCGGGATTTCTTGGAATGTTTCACTATGCACAAATATTCTGTGATTTATAATCAGAACTAATCATCGGACGATTTGAATTTGACCGACGGCGCAGTGAATCCACTGCATCGGCAGGTTTAACGAAAAAGCACAGACATAATTTGCCTAATTTACAACGCCTTAGCCTAGCAGTGACAACAGAACTACATTTACACGCCGAATAGCACAGAATTGTATAGACCCAAAACTCTAAAAGAGTGGAACAATGAAATATTGCATTCACTGAAGCAACAAAAATATAGAATAGCAATACAAAAACGCAGTATATATAGCAACATAAAAAATAAATTAACTAAAAGCAACAATAAAGCAATTAAATGCGCAATAATTTTACCCGGGTTTAGCCACCGAAGCGAAGAGTCCCAGGATTTTACTACATTTCCCCAGGCCAAGAACCCACGTTAATTTTAGCCTATCCCACAAGTGCTTGAGGTCCGTCGACTTCAGTGTAGTAGATGTCTCCCCAAAAAAAGGCAAAATTTTCAACATTTGTAAGGATTCATAACTTTGCCTGATTTTGGTAAAATTTGACTCCCGTTATTTCTGTAAATATACCCTATAGTTGCAAAAAATATTCACCAAATTGTTGCGTTTGTCAAATTCCCACGAGTGGGAGCAATAGGGCTATCCCTCTATCGCTTCTTGCCGGTTTATTTTGAGGCGTCTTTATTTTGAAATGACATAAAAAAATGATCGTCCAAACAAAAAGTTATAAGACAATGCAATACTACTACTATTTATAATATAGTTATTAATTTGGATTAAATTTTCCAAAAACATCCTGCTGTCTTCACCTAACGAAAGCTGTTTATATTTCATAGATTATTCGGTTATTTATTAAAATTTAAGTTTCATAATTTAGTATTAAATATACTTTTGAAAACGACGCAGTTAATCAGAGCTTGCATTTATATACCTTCTAGCCTTCTAGGTACACCTAACGTTAGCAATAAATTATCATCTCTTACCTGAAAATGGACACTGTCCAGATTGATCATTTGAGCAACTCTAAATATAAAAAACATATTTGATAAACAACTACAGTGTCATAGGCTAACTAAGGGTCTACTGCAGACGCGAGGTAGCCCAACTTTCGGCATGACCCATCCCACTAACATGACTAGCTCAGGCGACCATATTTAGGGCCTGAAAAATGAAATGTCCGTTGGTTCAAAAAAGCTACACCTGATCTCAAGGAAACGCGGTGATACACTAATAATTACTCAGTCGCACCCGAACCCCGGAATCTATTGCGCCATTTGAAGCACATTTGCTACACCGAAAAGCTCAATCCCACTATTCAACAATTATTGTTCAAGAAAAAATGTCGAAAATGATCCATAATATTTTCCTCCGGTTTAGGTCAATTACATTGCTGGATCTCTGTTCACTTTTCGTTCGCTGGTTCGAATGGCGACCATCATTTCGGACTGTTACATTCTTGATGACGTGGTTCTGTGTCGGGTGTCGGTTTTTCTCGACCAGGCGCTTCTTATAACCCAAAATGTTGGTGACCTCATATTTCCAAAATGATCAATCAGCGTCAAATTTCCAATTTTTGGTCGGAAAATGCCGGCAAACCTTAACATTCCATAAAATGAGAAAAATTTATCAACCCACCGATGAGTTGTAATATGTTTATATTGAAAGCCCAGATTGACAGCAATTATAGAGTTTTTAGTTCTACAAATAAAAAATTTTAGTATTTGTAGCTAACATCCTACTATTAGTCATCCTAACTTTGAAAATTGCAATACCACTCTTCGCTAAACGAAGCCTATCCACAATGCTTGGCACAAATACGTTATTTATCATCTGGCAACAAAACAGCAAACTTGGCACATTATGAAATTGCACAAGTGCGAAACTTTGCTGCCCCTAAAATCAAGACAAGCGGAGTCGACGGTATTAGTTTATGAAAGCTGATTTACCAATTACTGTCGGAAAAGTGTAATCAATATCAGACAAAATCCGTCTGGTATTTACCCAGTAGCCGATAAAAAATTATCGTTTCATTGCGACGACAATGTTACCAGTACAAATTTATTATTGTAAATAACAAAATGACATATAAAACTGTTAAAAATTAGTTAAATGAACGATTGAAAATCGGGTTCCCCATAAAATTTTCGCATATTTTCCCAAAATTGGTGTAATTTGCTGTGGTTCAAACAGTGATTATTTCTCAATTTTTGGTAACAAAAAAATTGACACCATAATTTTTAGCAAGCAAAAAATAACAAAACCCAACCAACAACATCAAAACCGTACTCAGGACTATAGACCGCCGCTAGTTGTATAATCACGTTCCGCGCAACTTCGTAGCATCGGTCGACAAAGCACGATAGTTCCTAAAATAGTTGATCACGTAATAACTTCACATCACTCACTTACGTAGACAGCGCAAGACAACATCAAAACAGATCAAAATAGCTCTGATTTTGTATGACATTGGTTGCAATCCATGCACATATGATGCCGCATAACTACAACACTTTTGGAGTACAAACTCTACGGCTAGCGGCAGCAACTACAGTCACCGAATACAAAACAACCTGTTTGTTCGATGCTCTGTCGAAAAAAAACTATATTTTGCACGAGGATGCTCGAAGGCTAGACAATACTCGTTCACGATTAGGTAAATTTATTCGATTTCTTTTCGATGTTGGTTCGTTCAAAATGCGACAGACATGCTTGCACGACCACTGCACAAATATTTATTGCAGAACTAAGTGCTGCCTGCTTAAGACAACCCCAATTTCGGGCAACTACTGTACACGTATGGAACATCGTTGAGCTCAGCATGACCATTCAATTACCCCAAATAAACAAATTGGATCAAAAAAGGAAATAATGATTTAAACAACTACACAAACGCGTTTCCTGACCTATAGCAAATAGAACCACCGCTAGAACTACTTTAGAAAAAATAGTTTTATAAATTTCGACTTGGAAACACCTGACACATACTAATACTTGACCATTAAAGTACCGTCGCAAAATACCGAGTACCCACCACTGAAGATTAAAAAAAGAGCAGTGCTGCATTAGACAAAGAGATGTACTACAGTAATTTATCATTTATAATAACGAAAATTACTCTGTCGTTTCAGACCAGAGGCCTCGCGATATCTTATCATATCTACGACGACTAACCACTAGTTCAGCTGTCCGTCAAAAACGCATCACAAACGACTGTCTCTGCCTTCGAACTACTGTTTTGGATGGAAAAGTGCTCGCAAATCGCCTCCTCAAAATATGACAGTCGTATATGGTGATGACGATTATTAAACTCGCGAACATTGCTGAATAATATACTATCCGCAGATTTAGATCAAAAACAATCACACACCGTCGCGATGAGCATTGCTAGGCGTTTACAAAAACCAATTACCAAAAAAAACAAGCGAAAACGACTAAACTGAAATAAATGCTAATAGTAACCTGCAGAAATGCTAAGAAACGTGCCATTGTAACTTGCGGTGTGTCTGTTTTCTCGTCGAAGCCTATAAAAATAAAAAATAGCAATAATTCTTGTAACTGACTATACTAAGACAATACCACTTGGCGAGTAATTACTGTCCGTCAGAAGACCAGAACTGAAAAATAGTAGCAATTTTCATGCTTTATCACTCCACAGCTACGATGTGTAGCAGGTCAAATCTGAGAGGCAGATACCAGATAAGCAGCTTTATCCACATATATAATTTCACATTGTAAGTCCCCAAATGCGCAATAAGCGGGTATATCTTAAGTATTAAAGCAACGCAAGCTGTGTATGCCTCTGTATATCACATATTCAATGCTCAGAATTCGCTACCTTGGTCATGAGACAAGCTACCAGAAGAAACTAAACTATATGCTAAACTTCACTACAATCCGTAAGGTAATTGCATGGATATTCAGTTTCTCAAATAATATTCAATTTTGAATTTTGGATTGGCTATGGCTCGTGTTATGCCTTTTGTGAAATTTATTCAGCTATGCTAAGTTCAATGTCCACAAGTAAATTTTTTAAATAATTAAAAGATAAAGATAAAAACGAACTTCCGGCTCCAGTTGACACAAAAATGACAAAAAATTTCCTAAAATTCTAATCCGGTGCTACAAATTTCTTAAATAATTTGAAAAGATTTATTAGAACCTCAGCCGGAATGGAAACATGAACATATATATGATACTATTTACTAACCGTTGTTGGAAGCTAACTTGAAATTACTGAATTTTAACTCGCCCAGTGCCTACAGGCTGAACCAATTTGTTCATGTCACAATTTCGAAATTTGCAGACGCCAGAATATAAGTGCGATTCCTCAGTTCATCTGCGCTGTGCCCCGAGCTGAACAATGGAAACCACAAAGCATTGTAACAGTCAAAAAACACCAAATATGTATCACCTAGAGACCGAATGTAATTACCTAGAAACGAAAAATGTTGAGCGATTTTTAGCCCCACAGATAAAATTTTTTAGACCAACAGTAAGAATCGGCTATTTGATCGTCGCGTAGAAACCTACATAGGGAAGCTGGAATACAATGTACTGGGGATATCAAAATTTATCTGGCGGTTGTGCATGAACATGGGGCAACCTGTGGAAGGGTCAATATACGTGGCCTCCATCACCCTAGTTGGATAAATCAGTATAGATGGATAGATAGTTTATTACTGACACCATTGGACAGCTTGACAGGTCAGATCAGGCAATGCTACCGTCATTCCCTTCCTGCCAATAAAGCAAGGCCTACTGCTCTCCGATTGTCAGGTGACAAAAAACAATTTTATACATACAAAACATAACAAAAAAAAGATCATTTATAAACTGTGTTCATAATTAGCTTGGCATAGAAGAATGATAGATTTCGATTTATCGATCAAAACAGGAAGATCTGATCAGCTATAACAATAATTCAAAGGATGACAATAGTGTGTTGCAGTTAGAGGATTGGCTTAAAACCACAAAACGCCCACACAGCGATGAACATACGCATTTAGTTGGTACAAAATTTGTCAAAAACCCAGCAGTGGAAACGACTGAATTACAAGGTATTTTCTACCATACCCTGCGGCAAGAATTTCGGTTCGTTCCTCGATTACTAAATTCATGTTATATCTTCATTTTGAAACCCATTCCTAATTACCCCGTCAAAATGCTCAATGAATACAAAAATATGAATATCATAATTATCAAATAAGTTCAATAGCTGAATTATATACCCCGAAACTAGGCTATTAAATTGACACAAAACACCCTTTAAAATTTAAACGTTTGGTCGTCACAATACGCAAAAATCCACGAACGTTGAAAACTGGTCTTTGCTTGAACGGCGCAAAGAACGGGGAATTTACAACCTCGTACGATATCACTGTACGTTATATAGACAGCTCCCCCGATTAATTATCTTACCAGATCTCAGTCTGGTATGACAGCATCAATAGCACGAATCAACAAGTGATTGTTGAGGCAAGCGACTGGGAAATAATAGCCAACAGTGGCAGTTAGCCAGTTGGATCGATGCACATTTCTTGTAGAATTAAAGCGAACAAGCCGCAGAAGATACCTTATAACGTATTGACTACACCAGAGTCATGGAATCGTACTATACATTGTTGAACCTATGGCGCTTCGATAAAACTAGCTGGCAGTCGATTCCATTGCGAGATGACCCGCTTTACGTACAGCCCGGCTAATAGAGCGGTTCCAATTTGAAATTGTGCCACCATATTTCGTAAAGAATCCGTTCAAAACATCTACATGATGAAAGAATCCAACGATACCCAAATAAGAGCATCTGTAAACAATGTCAGAAATCTCGATTTACTCACTCACCTTCGCCATATAACATCATCGCAGGCCAAAACTTCCACTGAGCCTCGCGCTCCAACAGGTTGATCTCAGCTTCGAGCGCTGCGAGCACAGTCACAACTTTATTGAGCAACTCATTTTCGGTTCGAACTAAGTCCAGCAACGTTTTGCTCTCTTCCGCAGCGACATACTGCAGGAATACGCCTTGACCCGGTTCGTGCACAAATGTTCCATACCAATCGCCGTAGTCGAGTTCGATTGGGTCTCGCTGGTGTAGGGCGTTGAGATCGGTTTGAACCGACTGAAGAAATGCGCTATATTTCTTGAGTTGAACTTTGCCAGCGTATTCTTCAATTATTAATAAATATATATAGCGGCACCACACGTCGGTGGGAACAGGTGATACAGGTTATATATATACATATTATATATACTGCGTTCTCAATTCGCTGAAAATTTTGCAAGGTGCATGAGCCAGGGGGCCCTCCGAACTGCGGGGCGCCCGATTTTGCCAGTGGGTATTTGCCAAGAGAAAACGGTTAAAAATCGTGTCAGAAACACTACCAAAATGCTACTGATGGAGGAAAAAGCTATTTTGAAACAAATTTTGACAAAATTTGCGAAATTTTTGGATTTAGAACGGAATTTTAGTACAAATTTTGATCAATTTTTTTTGTACTTTGAACCGATTGGAAACAAAAAAATGTTCCAAGAGGCGGTGAACCCAAAATTTCGCCAGGGGCATGAACCGGGGGCACCTGTTCTGAACCAGGGGGAACCGAAAAATGCCAGACCCCCCAATTTGGAAAGCCCAGTATATATGTAGCATTTCGCTACGCTAGCGTATATAGCGTAACTGAACACGCTGTGATCGGGGCCTGTGGCGTAATGGTAGCGCGCTAGTCTTGCAAGCTAGAGATCCGGGTTCGATTCCCGGCTGGTCGCTCGTGAAATTTTCAACTGGTGAGACCGACGTGATGCCTGCACGGAGTTTCTTCACACAGCTAGAGCTCAACGCTCGCTCCGCTACTCCGCAGGAGAGTTATGTAGCATCTCACTTTGCTAGCGTATATAGCGTAGCTGAACACGCTGTGATCGGGGCCTGTGTGGTAATGGTAGCGCGTTAGTCTTGCAAGCTACAGGTTTGGGTTCGAATCCCGGCTGGTCCACCACTAATTGAAAAGGTCCACAAGCGATCATACATTTGATCAGCCGGGATTCGAACCCCGATCTCTAGCTTGCAAGATTAGCGCGCTACCATTACCCCACAGGCCCCGATCACAGCGTGTTCAGCTACGCTATATACGTACGCTAGCGTAGTTAGATGCTGCATATATACAAACATATATATGTATATTATACATATATACATATCAGGGAGTAACCGGAATTCCGGTTCCTGCGAAAACAGTGTTCCGGAAAGGGCAAAATCCATACCGGCACCGGAATTCCGGTTAAAAAATTGTTTGAAATTTTCCACATTTTTGCTTCATCTGTGGTCAAAGCATATGTAGTATATGAATACAATGATTAAGTTGCAATACAACCAAGCAAAAGAAAACATTAACTCAGCAATTTGCCGTGTGAAACGAAAGTAAAGCGCATAAATTCAGTAGGAATTTTTTTCTTAACCTGCAAGAGTTTGTTAACAAAACAAAGCCAGGTCGATGCTTGTAGCAGTTATGTCGAAATAAACTGGTCTAACTCGCTAAGAGAGTATGGATTGCGTAGAAGTACTTAGCGTAAGCTTGGCTAACATAAATTGCGTCAAGAACCAGCCACTGCGCTTGTAAACTATGTAAATCCTTTTACATTAAAGTAAAATAACGTTATCTGCAACGCAGCCAAAAACTGCGTTCTTGGAAATGAACTGTATTTATTGAAAGTATCACAATTTGTCTCATTTACAGCATTCTGATTAGAAAGTTATCATCTACCACCTGACGGGCATTGGTTGCCCAACGCTAGCCTAAACAGTGTCTCTGACCACTGATCAGAAAATTGCCTTCTATTATTTTCTCTGAGGACCATATAAACCAATAATTTCAAGTTTCCTACAGAAAAACATGCAACAAACGTATGTGTAGTAAAGGGAGGCGATGGATCTTTTTCTAGCGAGCGAAAGTGTTTATTCTTCGCTCAATGCGCTGTAAGCATATCCAATTTCACGCAGTATACGCAAGTGTGTATAGTGGAAGGCATTTTTTGCTCTGGATGTTCAAAAACCGTCATATTGGTCTATAAATAAAAATTATTAGCTTCCTCAGTCTTGTTATAGTTTCACAAAGGCAATAATGTCATCGTAATACATTAAGTTTAATGTAAAAGTTATTTTTAATACATTCTTTTTTCATCTGCTTTACCATATATAAGTTTCGAAGACCAGGTTTCGGTTCCGGTTCCAGATCCGGTTTAAATGGACGGTTCCGGTTACGGTAAATTCGGTTCCGGTTATTCCCTGATACATACATAACAGGTAGTTCAATTATCAGTTTATATAACAAAAAATCGAAGTTCCGGTTAAGGCCAAATTCAATTCCCGTTACTCACCCATGTTCAACTGAATCCAAAATTTTGTTATGTCTGAAAATTTGTTTTTGTTTGCAAATTGTTTTTTAAACATTAATTACCACTATTTATAATGCTAAAACATCGTTTTTAGCTTAAGACATTCACGGTAATAAACTACATGAAAATATGATAATATTTAGTATTTTTAAGCAAAATTTATCACCCCCGCTTTGAAATTTCCCCCGAGAATAAACATGGCGGCCCCCAACGTTCCCCTTCTTCCACTTTTACGGATGGCTGTGGACAGGTCAGATATATATTTGAAGACCAAAATATAATATTAAAACATAGATTATGTTTAAGCAGTAAAAGTTTATGAGACAAAAACAACGCCGACACCTAACTTTGTCTCAAACACATTTCACAGAAAAACGACGCAACACTGTGTCACGGCAAGAAACATTTAACTATCCAGGATTAACAAGTGCACAACATAGACCGGAAATGAGTTTCAAGCCCCATTTCACCTAAATATATCCATCCAAGTGGTCGAACCACGAAAATATAAAAATACTATATATCTGGGCTCTCCAAAATGGGGGCCTGGCATTTTTAAGTGCCCCTGGCGGAAACTAGGCGCCCCCGGTTTGAGTCCCCCACCGTCAAAATTTTCATGGAATGGAGAGCCCAGACAATATTAGCACGATATATATTTGAAGATACGCCAGAATCCTAAGGCTGCGTTCACAAGTTCAATTGGTTGCCCCACAATTTGATGAAAATTAAATAAAATTCAAAATAATTACCCAAAACGTCAAATATCGCTTCCGACGCTGGTTGCGAACCGAAAAACGTGTTATTTCGACAAGATAATTTTTCATGAATTTGAGTGCGCGAATATTGCTCAAAAACATTGCAGATTTTTAAATTTTTCCAACAATGCGTATTCTAATTTTGAAATATCGCGAACAAAGCAATTTTCAGCAGAAATTTGAACGTTTGAAAGCCCTTGGCACATTTGATAATATTTATTGTGCTTTGAGTCACAGGCAATGAAATTACTGAGTGAGATTTTTCGCTCGTCTAGTTTCCACATACTACAAAAATTATACCAGGAACATTGATCCACTTCGAAGCTGGGAAAACCGTCCAGTAACTGGAGCGACAACTGCAGTTCAACCGGGTGCCATAATGAACTCTCCGGGTGCCATAATGAACTCTAACTGTTAGACGTCGAATATTTGTAATTTATCGACTGGCGTACTTATAATTATTTTACTGGCTTTTAGCCCTGCAACACAAATTTGGAGAATTTTAGCCAAAATAGGAAACTTTATATAGGCACCTGTTTTTAGCACAACAAATAAATATTCGTTACTTTTTAACTATATGTGTATTTATACAGGGGCATGAAGTGGGGGAAATCAAAATTTCCAGGAGGCGTCAACCATGGCGGACTAAGTGTCTGTCGGGCCTTTCCCTTAACAACAATTTTTATGTAAGATCGTTCTATAATATTTAATAGAAAATAAAAACGTCACCAACAACACACAAATAAGTCAGTATTATATAAAGATTACACACCTACAGATGACAAGTCGACATCGTTATCGGTAGTCATACTTCACAGCCTCAATTAATTAATTGTATTTTATTAATTAAAAATCTTAAATAGACCATATATTATACAGAAGCACGTCGATCGGCGAATTTCCATGTGGGGTGAAAATTGCAATTTAATTCATATTTGAAAATGTTACGTTTATATACGGAGATTTTCACTCATGTTTAGCGATAGAAGCTTGAAGACGAAGGCATGTGAAAACCAGTCGACTGAAAAGTTGGCCTGTGGTGGGATTCGAACCCATGACCTTCCGCCTTAGTATCCTCAAGCAGGCAGTCTATTCAATGAGCTATCCCTACACTACGTACTTCACAGCAGTTAAAAATCTGACCGTCATCAGTCCCCTGTCTCAAATTTTGTTGCTTAAGCTCTTACTCATTTCCTTAAATTCTCTTAATAGTTGGTTGGCATGGTTTTTGAGCCCACAGACGGGTTGGACCCAAAAAATTATTTGCTGGACCTAAGGTAGTTTCGGCAGCCAATGGTCAATACGCACCTCCTACCGTGTTGGCATGATTTTGTCTCCCTTATCTGAAGAGAATCAGTAAATATTTCTAGTCAAGTGTAGTAAAGTGTCACTTGGTCACTTATTTAGTTGATTTCACTTAAGTCGTGTATTTACTAATTTGATTTAAGTTCCTAAATCTCCCTAAACTCAAACGCGGATGTACAACCCGGTAAACAGGGTTTCACTCATCTTGCCTAACGCTGATGTAGCTCGACTACGCATGCCTGCTTGCACTATATTCCCTATGTCGTGCACACATTTTTCATACTTATTTATCTGAAACTAATTTCTAAATACGGTTAGCTAATTTCTGCATTTTTGATGTTCGTTGCTGACATAGCTAGTACTTTGTTGGCTGTAATTTTAAACTATATTGTTTCACTAAGACGTTGTATCGAAATTTTTTTACTAAAAAGGATGATGCTACCTATCTTCGGTGATTTTCGGTGGTTTCTGATTTTGTTCTCCGAACTGAAGTATATACCATTAATTTTGCTTCCGATAATCTAGCTGATTCCTGCGTCTTTTGGAGCTGAATTTGTAACGAGTAATGTAAACTGTTACTAGGGAAATCTATATTTTGGTTGGTCAAATGTATGCTAACTATTGAACAACTTATTGGACCCAAGTTTGTCAAGCCTTCTGAATTTTAGGCTAACAGTTTCGTAAGGCCACTTCAGCTCAGCGTTATCAAACCCTCTGTGATAAAATCTGGTCATCTGATGCTGCGTCGAGTTTTATTTAATCTATTAGCATAACATAAACAAACCTATGAAGGCAGTATTGAAGATGATGCAAATATTCAGGTATATACTTTTTCAGCTTCCTCGA
This sequence comes from Trileptium ribeirensis, assembly GCA_030248225.1. Lineage (NCBI taxonomy): Eukaryota > Metazoa > Nematoda > Enoplea > Enoplida > Thoracostomopsidae > Trileptium > Trileptium ribeirensis. The sequence goes on from JASANE010004475.1 coordinate 20,430, forward strand.
TAAACCAAGAGCTAGAAACTAACCTATTTATGCAAAACGATATAATATGTAATCGTTGCAGTTATCTGAACGGCATTTAATGTTTAGCGTCAGCAAACAGTATAAGAACGAATACTGCGGAGATATTCGTACTATATTATCTGAAATTGCTACAAAACGACCAGTTTTCATAAATTAAAAACAACTATCAAACGTTGTATAAATATTGCGTTGTATTTTAAAGTGATAACCCTAAAGTCTCCGGTCACCCACTTATACTACGAGCGACTAGAGTTTACATCCCGTGTGCTGGAAGTTATAATAGAGACCCTATAGCGTTGACACATGCTTAGCCAGTTTTGACGCCTAAAGCCGACTTGCTAAAATAGTCAACGAACCCCGCAACCCAAACTGTGAATAGAGTTTTGTGAGCGAAACGTCGAACAACTCGTCTGGTGGCGCAACAGATTAGGACTCAAAGCGCAGTGAACAATTTCGATTTAGTGGATACGACTAGGCAAGGCAGATGCTTAAGCAATTTTATTATAAATATTTCATTCGGTCATTCGGTTATTTGAACTACAATCTATGTATCGAAACCCCTGATTTAATACACAGCTACGACATGTGATCTATTCCACGGCTAAGACTACCAATTTTGAAAATAACACATCAAACAAAATAAATGAATAAGATTCAATTTGGCCCGATATCTCCGACCACAGTCATAAATCAGGAAGGATGCGCTGATACCCGTCTCGGTGCTTCAAAGCAAACCGTGTACATTGACTAACGGGTGATGTTACAGTTTATGCAAAATATTGATAAAACAATTGATATATTTCTGTGCATAGGAGAACGAACAAACAGCTATGTTAATGCAACCAGAGAAACAAATGCAGCGCATTAAAGCGAATATATATCCACCGTGGCTAAATGTTGAACAGACTGAAATGGGTGACCAAATATAAAGTCAACCACAATCTGCTGATAATATAGCTAGCACCCCAAAACAAATATACATTGAAAGTCAACGATTTATAACCGACTCTGAGCCCCAAATTACAATTAATTCAAATCCTGAAATTCCATCACAGATCGGTACAATAACAAAACAAATACAACTAAACAATAGCGTAATTCTTTTACGCATGTAACCACAGCAAGATTTATGAAATAACGCCACTTTTACGCTGATCATACCAGTAGCTACATTCCTCGCGCAAGTACACCCCAACTCCACGGACTCAAAAGAAAGACTAAACATAAAACTAAAATCCAGCTAACTTCTTGTTAGCTAACTGAAAACAACAGAATAAATTATGCAAATTAGGAACAAAAGATAAGGGTAAGTGTTATATTTTATGGCTTTGATTGTGGTAAAGGTTGGACGGGGAATTTTTAAGACAGCTATCGGATATTAAAATTGAGACGGGATTCATCACCGAAGATGTGGCGTTCGAGGTGCGGCTACTAGTAGGCCGGTGGGGAGCTATGTGGTCCGCGTTCTTTTCGAAGTAAACTTGTTCTTTTGCGGTACTGCGAAGAAGCTGAGCAATGCGCGTGGCTAGCTCTGCAAACATTGAAGCGAAAAAGAAGCTAACTTCTTGTTAGCTACTAAGAAAAACAAAAGATTATGCAAATTAGCATAATTTTTGAACAAAAGAAAACAAGATCATACCTTAAGAGGGTTTAGAGGTGCTTGCCTTAGAGTGGCAAAAATCGCACCCCTCCCAAATTACGCTTGAACTTGTCCAAGTTCTCAGAGAGCACAATCGTGCTGACAAGTTGGTCCCACGGCTCGATGATCCGACAAGTGAAAAAATGGCTATGTACATTCGTACGCGCACACGGACGAAACAGCTTCATTTCGTGGCCTCGTAAGGCGCGATGTGGTCGGGAAAAATGATTGTCATGGTTGAGCACAGTCTCGCGGTTGAGGATTTTGTACGTATTGACCATATCGATGGTCTCGCGGCGGCATTTAGATTGGACACTTCGTGAACATCAACGTCGGGCGACTAACGGAGGCACCAGCGCTAGATTCTTTCGAGACGCTCGATGCCGACGTTATACTGTGGAGACCAAACAGCCGCAGCAAACTCGATCAATGGGAGCACGAGACCCTTGTACGGCGGTACGATGACAGCTGGGTCACGGGACGCCAAAGACCGAGCCAAGAAAACAGAAGCGAGAACAAGGACGCAAAAGGGAGAGCGAGAAATATAGGAAATAGTGAAAAACCCAGAAAAAAGGAAGTTTTTAAGTTTTAGACCCTTGGGACCCTGGGTAGCCTAGCGGATCACAATACAAAACAAAACCACCTAAGCGGAAATCATATTTCCTAGCTATGTACTATTCTTCCTTTTATTTATCGTTATAGAATATGTAATTACCTTACAGACTAGGTTCCTATGTCGTGGTAACACTAAGTACAGGTGCGTCTCAATCGACTTTTAAATGCAGAAACAGTGCTGGCAGTGACAAGGCTATCGGGGAGTGAATTCGAAGAGTGAACCACCCTCCAGTTTGTAGCCCGCGTGCGTCCTAGGGTAGAATTGTTATGTAAGTCAGTTAGTTAAAGTTTCCAAATCGTGACTAAGACCCGACGATAGGTTATGGGAGTAGTATGATTTAACTGACTCCTTATAGTATCAGGATGCTTGGGTTACTAATAGGACAGGGTTCGGCGGTGGAGCCAGTGGTCGGAGTATAGTTTTATCGGCCTTTCCGTTTAAGAACTATATTCACCCAAATGTTTATTAGTCACCAACATATACAATATAGATAATCACCACTACTAACATCAAACATACAAGTAAAACATACTTACATCAGCAGTAATGACGGCAAAATCACTCCGATTGTAGTAGTAATTTGACACAACACAAGACTTGACTGTATCACCGATTAAACAAACTGAATTGCATAAGCTTAGCGCGCGTGAGCTTAAATAAACTTTTATCCCGGACCAGAAACCTAGGAATTTCTCTAAAGCGAGGTTTACACAGTTAAGAATTAGAAATTCTTGGAATTGAGAAATCCTGGCACACAAATTTTAAAATTTTGTATTATTTTTCACTCTCCTAAACTTAATAATTTTAAGAACCTATGGAATTTTTATGACCAGAAATGACCTAGGGGATGAGGTTAGTAACTCCTTAAAGGATGGGTCAAATGATGCCAAATTTGGTATGGATAGTCTAGAGCATATCCTAGGGCATTTGGCGTCAAAATCCACGTATGCCCAAATCATCCCCCCCAAAATTTTTATCATGATTGTACACGTTAACGAAATAAATTACAACAATACGGGAGACGTGTACTCATTGATTCACTTTAGCGATAGATACATACGACACGCACATACAATATTACATCTGAAACAACCATGATCAACATCAGCACACAAGTTATTACACATACACAGATTATGACATACATTAAATCTTGTCAACATACAAGAAACAATACAAACAGTTTCACATAATACGTACAACCAACAACAATGGATGACGCAATTTCCTAGCGCGTTCTCTTCGACTTTTCCCAGAAGTTTTAATTAGGCACGAAGAAAATAAGCTTAGAGGGCTCTGCTTTGTCACAAGTTGAATGAATGAGCTCGGACGTTAATTCGTACATATCGCACAGAAAGTTTCATACTGTTCCCGCGCAAGTGTCGGGTGAGAGATCGAGAATACAGACATTATTGCAGAATCTTATTGGAAATCAAAATAGTAGTTCAATTAAACCACCAGCCTCTCACCTTCAGCTTACAAATAGCCAAGAGTAATGAAAATGGCAACATAGTGATTTTACGTTTCCCACAAAATAGCATAATGACTTATTAAATGCTATTTTACTAAAATATTGAATATTTTCTAAAATATAGAGCATCACTGGACGAGCCCTCCAGTAGTTAAACTTATAGCAGAAAATTAGATGCATAATACTCAAAAGCTACTAGTTTTTTCAATATCATGAGCCGATGGTAACGGCATCAAGAAGGCATTATGAGACATTCAAGATAACCAGTGTGTAGCGTGTCACGCTATGGTCCCACAATCAGCCGCGACTGTAGGCAATAATTTGTTAGTGTTACAGTTGACACTGAATGGACAATGACGTAGTGTCACAGCGGGCCATTTAATTTATCACCTGTAGTCGAGAGCGACTATATGAAAAATGTTTATACGCACACATGGCGGCGGTCGGTCATGCCAGGGGGTTGAGGCCTCCCACGGGGGGGAGGGGGATTCGCGGCCATCCCAGGCGGGGTAACCCCTGGCTGGCCAAATTATCCTGAGGGGGTTGGCCGTGAGGACCTTTTTTTGGTCCTAGCAACCATATTTTTCGCCTATTAGTTCAGATTCTACGCTGGGGTCCGGCCTCAAAACTGGTCGAGGCGGGGGGTTTTGGCGTCCGCACCCTCCTCTTCCGGTTACCCCCCTAACTTTTCAGCATCGGGGGGGGGGGTCCGGACCTCAGGGGGTTACCCCCTACCCCCCTGCCGCCATGTACGTTTATAAGTATCACGCCGGACTCCGTTTTGCTCAAACTCAGATTAAACGGGTTTGAATATTGTCACTCTCGACTACAGGGGTTAAATTAAATTGTCAGCTGTGACACTCTGTCATTGTCCATTGAGTGTCAAATGTGACGCTAACGGACAATGGCTACAGTCGCGGCGGACTGTGGGATAATGGTGTGACACGCTGCACACACGTCTCGATGTCTCATAACTACAGTAAATTTGGGTGATGCTTTTCTGAATTGGACAGTGCAACAGCAGTTTGTATTGTAAGAGGGGTTCTAACTCCGAACTAGGCAGCGCTAAGACACTAACTACAGCAAAGTTGGGTGATGCTTCTTTGAATTGGACAATGTAACAGCAGTTTGTATTGTATGAGGGATTCGTTCTTCGAACTAAGCAGCACTACAAAACTAACTGCAGCAAAGTTGGGTGATGGTTTTTTTGAATTGGACAGTGCAACAGCAGTTCGTATGTAACAGGACCGTTCCGGCCCCGTTACGCGTCTCTTCAGTGATTTCGATGTCAAAGTTATTCGGGAACATCAAGGAAGATTATTTGGGAGAATGGGAAGGCTCTGGTGCCGTGAACCAGTGGTAAAGTCCACTGCATAGTTAGGTGACCTTTTATGATTCGTTTATCATTTTTATGCCGTATTTTATAACATGATTTATTTATCATTCTTATGCCGTATTCTATAACCTGATTCGTTCATCATTCTTATACTGTATTTTATAACCTGATTCGTTTATCATTATAACCTGATTCGGTTATCATTCTTATGCCGTATTTTATAACATGATTCATTTATCATTCTTATGCCGTATTAACCTGATCCGTTTATCATTATAACCTGATTCGGTTATTATTCTTATGCCGTATTTCATAACTTGATTCGTTTTATAATTTTTATGTCGTAATTTATCACCTGATTCGTTTTATCATTTTAGGCCGTACAGTATAACTCGATTCGTTTATATCATTTTGCACCGTATCCCATTTTCTGTTCGGTTTTATTTGATGCCATATGTCTTAACATTATTACATCTTTACCTTTATGTGTCGAGTGTATGTCTGAATACCGGGACGAGTGTTGTGCGAAGAAGTTGGAGCGAAATAGTGAAAATTAGGCTGTTTCAACTCATTTAGGAGGCCGGGCAGTAAGCCCCAAACCGACAGAAAATGGGAATCCTGCATAACCCCAACCAGTCGCCCCTATATGCTAAAGTTTTGACGGTTATGACCGTCCGGGAATAGGAGGCCCCTGGCTGCACGTTCAAGTTAACAAGTTATTAAGACAGAAATCAAAAAATATTAAGTCCACTTGGTTTTAGCTACACGTTAAGTAAAATGGTAAAGGGAAATCACCATTCACAAACAACTTACTTTACACTTACGGCAGCTTTCGGGCTTACCAAGAACGACGGATATCGGGTTACTTTAATGACCCGCACCCGTCCAGGGCAGAATTATCCGGGAGTAGCCGGAGCATGTTGGTAAAGCATTTTGGGACTATTGCTGGACGCGAAAATCGCCCAGGACAACGCCGGAACTTCGCATGTGTATAGAGACAATCGCTACTTACGCTAGGTGGGATTGTCAACGCGGAATCCAGACTGTTAACTTCCATATATTTAGGACATACGATGTATATATAAAATACGTGTACTTATATGTGTGCGTGCCCCTTGAACGACTCTTTCAGATAAAATCGCCTCGTTTCCTTAGCCCTCGTTGCGGTATGCGACTAATGCAAGCCCCCACCCTCCAACATCCTCATTGTCCTACCCCACTGTTGAACCGGTGCACGCGACCCATCGTTTTGTTCATAGTGACTAGCCGAGTCCAACGACGTGCACCGGACTTCCGTCTGAGTCCCTGCGGACTCGCTGTAGCCACGCGAAGGTGCCTCGAACGCTGTTACCAACCCCTGATGGGCACGGATAATTCAAGATTTTTCTCCCAAGTCCAAAATGGGCGAGCTGCCCCTCATTGGATTCGTCTCGACGAGACATCTCCAAAAATGCCCGGCGGGTCACGGTGCGCCGCCCCGTTAACCCGGGACAACTGGCGAAAGCGGCCCTACCGCAGCCGCTACTCTCTCTAATCGCTGCAACTTAGCTTCATTTTTATCCCTGCCGCTCCGGTAGCGATATCACACCTCATTCAAATCGCCGTGTAATGGCGAGTCCAACGATACCCAGCGAGCGTCGCTCCGCCCAACCGTTAACGCAGGAGAGCCCGTTAAAGCTCCCCACACTTATGTACTTCAGAACCCATAAGCGGGTTCCGACCCGCCGTCACGACTTCCCCCCTCGTGTTTGGTACTCGACTCATTCTTCGTCCTGGGACCGAATCTCACCCTAGCCCCCCGAAAATCCCCCGGGATTCCTCTTGTCCCGCTTCCCTTCCCACGCCCTCGTCGTGTCCTCGCTATCCTTTGTTTCCTTGTCCTCGTTCTCTCTCTAAACGACATTTCTGGTCGGTTTTCTTCTTTGTCGTCTTTGTTGTTGTTCTGTTTGACATGTTCTGCGTGTGTATTTATCCTGAGCGACCTTTCTGTCGCTCAGAACGCCACTATGTCTAATGTGTATACACTGTGTGTATTTGTATATGTGTATACATGTGTGTAGACATATATGTATATATATTACGTTAATATGTAAGTATCATATATATATATATATGAGGACACCACATAAGGACGGACGGACGAGGACACGACGTACAAAATGAGCTAAAATTTAATAATTTTATGGACAGACTGGACGTCGATAATTAGGACGGACGGGGGGTGCGTTTCAGGCCCTCCCTGTGGGTTTCTGTGGTCTCAGAACAGGAACCCCACCCCACTAGGAGCCCTTCGGAGGATGCTCCATCTCCAACTTCGAATTGGGACGATACCCGTCATTGGCTCCCCCTAGAGCGTGTGAAAATCAGCTAAGTCAGCTCGGAACCACGAACGAAATTGGTTTTTCTCGATGCTCTGCTGTGTCCTCGCGAATAGGGTCACTGTCCGCAACACGTTCGAGTCGAGCGATGAGCGGAACACCGAGACCACAAAGATGAGATCGTTGTTTGCCGACCAATTAAGACAGGAAAGCTTAAACGACTCGAAAGACGGGATAGATTGCAAATTTGGAGGACATTGCAAGAAATTGGGCGGCGATTCAACCATCTTGGGACCGGATGTTGTCGTAAAGACGTGGGCGTTGGATTGGATTTCAAAGAACATCCGGCGCTAATCACAGGAAATTCAAACTTAAAAGCTCATATGTCATGGGAAATTCGGGGTTAGCCCTAATGTCACAGATGGTCAACTTCCGAGTACTCGGAAGATTCAAACTTGATGTCGGCAAATCTAATTGAAGCCTACTCTCTTTAAGGACATCGACGGCTTACGGTAGCCGTCAGAATTTGGACTTCCGGAAGTGTCCCCAATTGGACACTGAATGAAAACCCCAAAAAAGTGTTCGTCAAGAAATCGCCAACGATTGGATGGCGACAAAATCGTCAACCTAATATACAGGCAGAAAATTCGAGGCGACGACCAACGCGTCGACTCGTCGAATCAGTTGGACTTCGACAGCGTGGAGTTCGGTCGACTTTACTGACCGGCTCCGACGCATTTTGTCTATTGTTTTCACTATCGGTTTAATGCTTTCCGGTGTTTTCCTTTTTCGTTTACGATTGGGTTCGACGACCCAAGGACCCGCTTGGACCCCTTTGGCCCTGCGGAAGGGGACTAGCACTCGCTGTCCCGGATCGACCATTGTAAGTCAGGAGAGCCGAGTGCATAGGGTTTAGTTTCCCAGTATGTAACAGTGACAGACCATTCACCGAGCGAGAATTTGCATGATAGTAGCATGAACCTTCTATTTGTAGGGTGATTTTACGGTGATCATCGAGCGCCCGCTTTCCCTCTGATCACCTACGCTGTTTGAATTGCTTGACTAACCTTCCTGCGTCTAGTCTCGTGTTAGGCGTTTTGGGGATTGCACAGAATTGCTGTAAAGCATAGGACAAATAGCCGAAGTCCGTCTGATTCCCCGTGGTCTTAGGTAGGGCACAACAAAGTGGACGCTTGTCGTCCAGGTTTTACATGATTTTTTGCTTTTGAGTTAGGGTTATCGAATAATTCCTTAGTCGACAACGGTAAAATTTTCTTGAATGTGCATACCACAAAATAAGGACTTGTTTAATGATTTGTCTTGATGGTTTTCCAAATTGGTAGCTTAGTGGATTGTTCAATGCTCATGCCGTGTTTGAGCTTGGACAGAAGCGCAGGTTTGGGACGGAGGACCAGCCTCCGTCGGGCGTTAGGGAGCCTGTCAAATTTCTTTTATTCTATTGAGTTAAGAAAAGCTGGGAACACAAAAGACGGAACAAATTCTAGGCGCTGAAGCTTGAGCTTAAGGTATTTGTCGTTCCCCCTGGGAACGTTAATAAGGGCTTGTATCTGTTTCATTTGGCTCTCGTTTTGCGGCACATCGATGTTCGGACTAATAAAAACTTGCAGAGATCTTACTCCAGTTCGAAAGTAGATGTTGTAGGTAGCACAAGTAGGAAGGCATTTCTCTCTGTTTGCGCAAACAACACGAGCATAATAGTACTGTACTCGGCAAATTTAGTTCGCACAATGTGTTTTCGCTGTAAAAACTAGTCATTTTGGCTAAACACAAAACGCCAGCTTTAGTTGCTGCCTCAGAAAAATACGGGTAGCTAAGTATTTTCAGATATTGGTCCCATATCGTGGTCTAAAGTCTGCTTTTCGGCTGTTCGATTTTCTGCACCGTTTAGATTTTATGCGTGTGTTCAGAAGGTTGTACGATCTATAGCGCAGAGTTAGTTCTCTTGGATGCTGCGTCGGGTATTATGCTAATCTCTGCAGTGGGTATTATGCCTTACCCTTAAGTCAAAAACAATGTCATATCCTAACTGCTGCGATGGTAACCATAAGAAACTCCAAGTTAAGATAATTGGCAAAAGTTGAGTGTTTTCGTTCAATGCGGCGACTGCCTACTTGTTGTGTTTAGTTGTGATGTGGCCCAATGTCGCTACATTCTAGAGTAGGCTCTTGGTTTAGGCTAAAGCTGGCATTGTTAATTATTATTACTTTGTCAGGACATAGTTTGCCAGACCGGCTATTTCTTTGAGTTCCAATTATTGCTCTTGGAGGCTTCTTAACAATGGGCTCTTTTGTGTTACGTTTGCTGCTTGTTGTGTTCGGTCTTCCCACGAACATGAATGTAATTATATGTTCGACATGTTTCGCACGATGTGGCTGATGCAGCATTCAGGCACGAAGCAAAAGCCAATGTATTAAATGGAGCCAAGTAATCTTTGTGTCGGAAATAGCTTTCTCTCGGCAGTTTGGGCATCATAAACTCTGGATCAGCACACGGTCGTGTATTTGGGTCTTCTCATTTGTATACGTATATCAATTGTCTTGAAGTGGCTCTGCGGCATGGGATGGTAAAGTTGAATTTGTGTTCAATTTTCGTCCCAAAGTTACTTGTTAACCCATTGAATTGACACATTTGTCACAGCGTACATTGCGTGGAGAGCTGATTGCCGAGTTTTCGTTCTGCGTGCATTATTATTCGTTCGCTTTGCGAGGTTCCATATGAAACAGCTCCTAAACAGTGTTTACGGTTAGTGTAGTGTTCGAAACTTGAAGCTGAGCACTCAGTTTCAATCCATCGTTGGAGCAAAATTTTTTAAAAAATCGCATAAAATACGGAAAGGGTTAAGACAAATCTTGTAGAACGGCACCCTCTTTTATGTCTGTAATGGCTTTTACCAGACTGTCCTACATGTAGAGCTATTGTCCCAACACGTTTGGTGTTAATGTTGACTTATGTAGCAGTTTAATTTTAAAACATAACTTTATTTTTGTAGGTTATGTTTTTCCCCACATACTGAGTCTAGTTGTTGGTGAGTGATTGATTTTAATTAGAGTACATTCCTGCTAGATTTATATCGATTAATTAATTATGAAAAAGGTTTCATTTTAGAAAAACCTGAAGTGCTTCAATAAGTTTTGTTTTGAACTTAAGGTGGACTTTCATCTCTACCGAAAACGATCCAGGTATTATACATAATCTTAGTATATATTGAAAAAACTGGAAATAGTTGTTATTGAACCAATGCCGTGAACAGAACGATGACACACGGCGCTGGTACCAACACCACTGCACCATATCACGGGCGCCACACCATCCTTCGGATCGCGGAAACGATCGTTCCGGACTACGCCGAACCATGTGTATTAGAATCGCCGGCTTGCGTCCAGTGTTCGCACAAGCAAATGCGATGCGGGGGGATTAATTACAAATTTTTCAAATATGACGTGGCTCCGAAGTTTGGCGGTCTGAAGCCCGTATTCGTTGAAGCAGACGGGTACAGCGCTTCCGATGGCCCGAATAGCGTGATCAGCATGTTGGCCGATGATCGTGCAGACGTATCGGAACTGCTTACGCTCGACTCCCTTCGCAATGATATTGTTCCCAGCGAATTTCCACTATTCGAAACGCCTTACGTGGCCGTAATTCGGAGACCCGAATCAGAAAAAGTTCCACTGGTTCAAGCTGTGACATGGCAGATTTGTAAGTTTATAATTATTTTGCCATATCTGTAAACTGCTTAATCATTGCTTTTTTGAATAAAAAATAATTTATTATCAATAAATCCGGCGGCTTCTACCGAATTCGCTTTATTGATTCACGGATAAAGACTTATGCACGTACATTTTCGGCTGCTCTTTTGACAAAATCACCAACTGGATCGTACAAAATTTTGCAAACGCAATTATTCGCCGGTATTCTAAGTTTAGCCGGTGCCAAAAATGGCTACATGATATACCGGCGCAAGTTCTACCGGCGGACTTTTGTCCATTTTGCACATTTGTTCGTGCTCATCAAATGACACGCTGAATCAGACAGCTTCCCTAACCCCGCCGCGAGCTTGCTTTTCGACCCACCACCGCATCCCCGTTCTTGTATTGTCACATCCAGACACCCAGCTTTTTGAACCACAGACTAATTCCCCACCCAGCTTTTTGAACCACAAAGTTCAATCCCCATCCCGTTTCCGGGTCGCTGAATTCGTACAGCGTCTCCCAGTTTTTCGACTTATTTCAGGTTTCTCTACTGTTCGAACCAGTTTTTCAGAACCCCCAGGGTTTCTTCTCACTTTTCTAAAACAATTTTAGGCTGGAAAGCCTGTATGAACGGGGTGTAAGGGTAAAAGCCACCGAGACGTGCCGCGGGCGACATCAACCTGAAGCAGCACAGTGTCGGCTCTGCCTATTTGACACTTACTTAAATAGCTTTTAATACACTTTTTAACCTTTTCACCGTTTTATTTAAAGGTAAAGTTTCATCATTATTTTTTTTCAGTATCAATGGTAATAGTTCTAGTGCTGTGCTTTCTGTTGATCAAATTTCTATACAAACAAGCACTGGGTCGACAAACGCCGGCTTCCGACTGGATAGTACGATGTTTGTACGCGTTGTATTGGATGATTATCGCTGTTGCAATCGCGTACGTCGGAAGTTCGATAACGCTTGTCTTCAACATTCCACCACAACCGAGAAAGCCATTTGAATCGTTCGCCGAGTTAGCCCAACTAATCAAACAACGCCGCTACAACGCATTCGCATCGTACAACATAACCGCTCGCAAAGTATTCGGAGCTCGCAATACTGGCGGTGTATTGGGCGATCTCTACGAAGCCTCCAAAGTGAGTGACGAGATTTTTCAATGTCCTTATTTTTGTTCTCACCAAACAAGTCATGCTATAGAAATAAAGGAATTATAAAAAAATCTAAATATCCCATGTAAACGAGTTCTCTTCGGCGGCGTTTGTGTGGACGGGTGCCGCTCTATGGGACCAGGGTACGTGTTTGATTCGACAGATGTGAACTAGCTTCTTTGCACATGTCTCGAAGGCATCAGGAGAACATACGGCTCTAGTAATTAGCACGGCAATCAGCTAAAAGTCAAATGTATAATTCTCGCCAAGTCCCTCGTACAAAAGGCCAGATATTCAGTGTTATGTTAATGTTGCCAGACCTACGCTGCGGTTAAAAGTGTGGTCACTCATTCAAACTTTAGATTTCAAAACATGATTAAATTTTGATCAAAATTTGACTATAAATTATAACTGAAAATATGGCAAATCATCATGCTTCAAAATCTGAGCCCAAATTTTGGCTCAAAATTTATCATAATCTATTCGTCGTCCATGAATGGCTGAAGCAATACGCCACACAAAATACAAAAACCGCTTTAAAATTTTCGTCAAAATTTGATTTCAAATGTAATTAAAAATTTATCAAAGCTCTAATGGCGAGCAAAAAGCTTGAAAGCGTGAATTGACCTTTTGCGACGTTCACGTTATAATGTCCCCGCTGTTTGGAACCTTTGTCCCATGTAGTTGCGACCCTGCCCTATAAGTCAGGGTTACACCCATACCGCAAATCCATTGCCAAGGGTGTACGACACACACCTAGCTACTACATTTTTTGTTTACAATATTGTACATACACTTAGCTATTAATTTGGCGCGAATTAACTGTAACTGACACTGGCTGTAGCTAATGACTGACACTCGGTGTATTAATCAAGTGTGCTGCCTATTTTTTAAAAATCTCGATATTTGTATATCTCTTATGTGAATGCTGACGAGATAATGCCGCACACTGTCAAGTCAATAAAACTGCAAAGAAGAAACGGTGTACTTGAAACTGTCGAGAAGTGGCAATACCCTTAGCTAGCTACCCTTGATGAAATTATGATAAAGATGGGGTGTCTAAAACACCCTACTGTCTACAGTGTGCCTGACACTGTGTGGTGTACATAGATTCCAAAAGTTGGGGTATTATTACGTGAACACCGTATTTATGTTTACACAAATTGTGGCTACAATGTGCGTTATTGTTTAAAGTCTTTCAGTGATTTAGTCTTGTTTGTTTTAGTAATGTTATGTGGTTTTACTCTCAAAAACATGTATTATAAATGTAACGCGGGTCTTTATAAACGCATGGATATCCAATGTTCGTCGGCTCAAAGGATTGATAGGCATTTCTGCTCTGCATTCATACGGTTATGGGGGTAACTTGAATATTTCCCTAGATGCCCCATTTTTTCTTCATTCTTTTCTCTGCTTCCCCTAATTTTCTTTTAAAATTTTTGTAATTTTTTTCATAATTACTACATTTTTCCGCATGATGTGTGTAGGCGCCTTTCCGAGCATGCAGCGTCATAAGGCTGCTTCGGGAATACCGCTCCTTAGAGGAAAGCCATTCTTTTCCGTTAAAGACACGCATGCATAAGCGGAAATGGTTGAAATGTTTCCTACCAAATATTACGATGGGGATCCGTTGGGGATATCAAAGAAGGCGAGCTGCTGCCTAAACTATGAATAAAAACGCGATGTTTTATCTGCCACAAAATCTGATCAAAAAGAACGGAAATTTGCTTTGGACCGTCGTCAAAGGTGACTACATGTTTGCTACCAAATACTACGATGGGCTATTTTCTTTATAAAGATGCTGGTTTAATATAACAATTACTATTTTAGCGAATTTTAATAGACTCAACGACAGTTTAAAATAAAATAAACTATAACTCTTAATGGCTGGCCGTTTGGACTGAAACCAATGTAATACAACAATTTATAGTGTTTTCCGCCTTAATAATCAACTATGTCACAAATTTTAGTTTATACATTTAATTTATAACCGTACTCAGCTTTTTAAAAAAGGTATTTAGTTTTCAAACATTTGGTATAAATGATAGCGAAATATAATGTCTTTTTAACCAAAAACGTTTCCCAGGTGACATTAAAACCAGAGGAAAAAGCCGACGAACAAAGAAATGTAATGTTCTTGAACATTTTTTGCGCTTGCTTTAAGCACCACGATTGAGATTGATCGTTCACGGCAATGCTGTAAATTCTCACAATTCAGGAACATAACCGAAATAGCTTTGTTTCTAATAGCAAATTGTAATAACGGTGACGTAGCTGCATGGCGCAACTTCCTAACACCATGCCCTTACGACCCCGGCTATCATAACCTCAAGGGTGGACCCTAAGTTTTACGACTTAGCCACTTTTCTTGGTCAGACCCAAGAAGTTACGGAGCTTAGCAGGCCGCAGGCGCGCTTCACGGGGTGTGTTCGGAGCCCGCCCGATTGGTTGCGCACGTGTCTAGTATCTTGGCATGATTGCTGAGGTCCCCAAGAGAGGTTGACACCGAAACCTGCTCACAGGTCATAATGTCAAACCGATGTTCCCTGTCCTAATCTAATGGAAGTTGTTTAGTCTAGCGTAACCTAAAGTAAAATGCGTGATAACTTTGGTTTTGTATGGTAAACTTTGAGTCCACTAAGTTTATCTCTTGTCGAACACTTTATCCGTTGTAGCCAAGTGGCCCCCACAGGGTTCCGACAGTCCCCGAGAGTTTAACGTCGGATTGCTTAGTTCACATCTTATTAATCTGGTTGTGTTAATATCTAGTGATAAGGTTTTCCTAGTAAATTTTATCTTCCGTGTAAGTGTGACTATTAAACCGGTAAATTTGACAAATAATTCGGTGGATCACTCTCGCTGTAGTTCGGTATCTCTTGTATTGAACAATGGTGGCGAACCGCACGTGGCAGGGCTTGGAATAGTCCCCTCGTCAAGCCGTGGCACGCAGGGTTGGCCCGTCCGTTGGACGTCCTTATCACGCTAAGATTTCAACAACACGGGACGCGTCAATTGATTTTCAAGAATTTATTCAAAGTTATGTACAAAGTCAGTTAACAATGGGCATCAGACAAGGTACACATGCAATTACAAACTACGACAGTAAAAAGTTACCCGTCCGAACATTCGTTCCCGTGTCTAATGCGAAAGAGAAGGGGGAGGAGCGAGCGATGGCGTTCCCGGCAAGGCCGGACCGAAATCTATGGCCGAGAAGTTCATCGCCGGCGGCAACCGACGGCTCGGGTCATACGTTTCGGCGTGCTTCGAAGTTCGCTGTCAACGACGCGCGGCAATATATGCAATTCGAGCTATGCGGGGAGGGGAGAGGATTCGGTATAGCAATGACAGGGCATGAATCCGGGTACGGGGAAAGCATAGGCCTACAGTACAAGATAAAACTCAATCGCATTGATAAAATCGAATATGGTACAAATCATAGCATTGTCCGAGCAACTGATTACTTATGACCGTCGATAAGTACAAGCTACCAATCACGGTTCAGCCAACGAGGTGCCTACATCGCGGTCAGATGTTAAAACGCTGGCCGGGTGCATCACCTGTCCTACAAATGCTGCCTAGCGTCCCTAACAGGTCACTTATTTCGTTCCGTCCTGGGGCCAGGTTCTTCGCGAATCCTCCAATAGCCGTTGTCTTAGCAACCTTAGTAGTCTAACCGAGCGTTTAACTATCCCGAGTCCTTATAGTCCCTAACCGGTAGGCCGGTGGTGATGCGGTTGATTTTGGTGGCGGGGTATCACTTGAACTATGTTGTGTCGGCAGGGGATAGAGTTCTAATTGTTTTGAAGGGACGCCCCTGGTTACTATTTCGGCCGCATTAATAGATAAGAGGCACAAACAGTGGTTTTCTCTGGCGATTTCCTAAGCGACCGAGGCCGCAATTTTAACTGTTTTGACGGATTGCCGTGCCCGTCCTACAGCTGGAACTCGTTTTGTCTGGGGTGGGTTGGTATTTTTCCTTTTGGGGTTGTTTTGGTTGGTTCCTTTCTTTCCTTCTTTTGCGTTGTTTCTTTTGTTTCTTTGTTTCCTTGGTCGCTTTTTCTTTGCTTTGCCGTCCTCTCTCTATCGCGCTCGTTTTAATGTCCTAGCACACTGTACGCATCGAAAGTGTACAGTGTCTCAACTGTATCATCGAAAACGTTGAGTTATCATTAAAATTTTAATGAATTTTCTCAGAACTCGATAGTCGATTGGATAAGACAGAAATATCTGCAGCGGGCATAAAATCCCCGTGCAGGATCGAAACCTAACAAGGGAAACGGCAAAAAGGAAAGAGAGAAAAACAGCAAAACTCAAAGCCAGGGCATATATAGTACATAGCCTAACGGGCAACTAGTGATAAAATGGAAAACTGCTTAAACTCAGCGATCAAGTCGCTCCAAAAAGAAAACGGGGTTTTGCACTTGCTCGGTTTGGGGCCAAAATGACTCGCAAGAGGTCCCAATTTTTCTTTGTTAGAATGGGAGAGTGGTGATTTCATTTTGAACATCGAGTACCATAACGCACCCTTGAAAGCGTTTGTTGTGGCCGATTTTGGTACCTAGCCATGCCGTCGTTTCGTTTTGGTAGCATGTAGTTTCCTACGTACTACCATTGAGCTTAACCACAAGTCTGTGTTGTAATGAAACTCGGTAAACTTTATAGCCTAATCGCGACAATTTCGGAGTAAACGTTTTGAAGCAGTATCTGTTGCTAGAGCTTAGCCTGCGGGGTTATTGGGGCTGTCAAGGATTCGGGCGGTCGGGCTGGACTCCGGACAAGGCAGTGATGCTCCTCTTGTGATAACCAAACAAACCCTAATTGAGGTTGAAGTAATCTGGCCACTCTTGTACGCGGCAATCATCGCAATCAGAAAGCAACACCTTATGCTCAGGTTAATGTCCTTAGAATTTGTTTAATCTTTTCTATTTCCCCAAATTTTCTTAGCTCGAACTAATAAACGATATTTTGGGGCTTCCTAAAGCCCGACAGAGGCTAGTCCCCTGTCCCTATCTGCAAAGTCAGTCCGCACCCAAGCAGCGGCATGAGTGTCGAATAGTCCACTAAGCTGAAAATTTGTAAACCATAACCGTGATTAAAGACAAGCAAGTAAGTCCTTATGGTTTCATTGGTAAATTTTACCGTGGTCAGCTCAGGAAAATTCGACAGCCCTAACTCAAGAGTAATAAGTCATGTAAAAGCGCGTGGACGAGAAGCGTCCGTTTTGATTTGCCTTACCTGTGACCACGGGGAATCAGAACTACTTCGACTGGTGTGTTCACAATCTAACACCCCCCGTGCAATCACTCAACACGTCCCCAAAACAGAACTCGACGGAGGAGGTTTTGTCAAAAGCCATGTGAAAATGTGACAGCTCAATACGAGTACATCGGACGTTCTACGACGGGCGTCCAGTCGAACTACCGAAACTAAGAATCGCACTATAACCATGTAAAGTTTGATGATCTGTTACATCTTGATCTGGGGAAAATAAACCCCCATCTGCCTGGTTCGCTTCCTGACTTACGACGTTCGGTCCGGGACAGCAACTGCTAGTCCCCTTCCGCGAGACGGAAGATGTCTGCGCGGGTCCTCCGTCGGTCGAATCCCATTACAAACGCAAAGCGAAGAAAAAGCACGGAAAAGCGAAACGAATTGCGAAACCAATGTAGTAAAACTCTAGCGTCGGAGCCGGTTAGTAAAGTCGACCGCATTCCGCGCTGCCGAAGTCGAACTGATTCCAAGAGACGACGCGGTAGTCGTCGCCTCAACATTTTTGCCTATATTGAAGGATAGCGATTTTGTCGCCATCCAATCGGAGAGGATCTTTTAACGCCCACTTTTTTGAGTTCAAACCCGGGCGCCCAATCGAAAAATTCCCAAGATTTTGATTTTGACAGCTATCGTAAACCCTGGGTCCCCTTTAGAGAGAGTCGGCTTCAATCGAAATCGCCGACATCAAATTTGCACCTCCGAATACTCGGAGGTCGACCATCTGTGAGTTTTCTCCCAAAATCTCAGATTTTACCCCATCTGTATTCCCAAATTCTTGTCAGAAACTTATCCAAAATCCATTACTCAGATCTTTTAAACCTCTTATCTAACTTAGATTGGTCGTTATCCCCCAAATGTCCCACGAAAACGGTTAAATCACCCGTCAAATTTAAAATGTCAAACCAAGCTTGGTAAATAAACATGCTTGAAGTAAGCTGGAATCTATCTTTTTGTGTCTTCTTGTCCTCATTCATCAAATTTTCCCCCGCTAACTCGCCGATTTGAGGTCAAATTCCAGCTATTTGGCGAGTTAGCTGCCTCATTCATCACTTAACTAAGCTTATTTGGAGGCCATCTGGGGCTAAATTTTGTCGCCCTATCCATGGATAAACGTGCAAACATTGCATGTTTATATGTTGGCTTACAAGATAAAGCCAAACATTCCTAGCATTCCTAGCATTCCTAGCTGAATTTCAAATGTCCCGACAGGACGTCTTTAGACGTCCCGGAGGGGGGGAACCGAAGGTAGGAATGGGGTTATCTCATGTTCTGGGGCGCAGCACATTCCTATGTACCTTTTGATCTATCCGGGGTCCTATTCAGGAACTCCCGGAGCCCACGGGAGGGCCCTAAAGCTACCCCCGTCTTTCCTAGTCGTTCTCGTCCAGTCCGTCCGTAAAACTTACAAATTTAGTAGAATTTTGAATGTCCTGTCCCTACGTGTCCTGTTTTTTGTCTTGTGTGCTATCTATATATATATATGTATATATATATACATGCATGTATCCCTACATATATACGTATATGAACATATATACACACGATACTCATGAGCACATAAACACACACTACACATGAGACACACAGGCGACCAGACACAGAAAGGTCGCTCAAGTTCACACTAGAAACACGCAGAACCACAACAACAACATCAGCACAACCACACAGCAGCCATAACAACAACAACAACAACACACACACACAATACAACCACGGCGACAGCAGCAACGACAACCGACCAAAGAAGTCGGTTAGAGAGAGTGAAAAAGAAAAAGGAAAAAACGGAAAAGAAAGGGCACGGAAAGGGAGTCGGGACAGGGGGTTCCGAGGGAATTTCGAGGGGCTGGGGCGAAATTCGGTTCCAGGAAGAAGAACGGGGCCGAATGATACCAAACACGAGGGGGGTAGACGTAGGGGCTGGTCGGAACCCGGTTTTGGGTTCCGACATGTATTAGCATACAGGGTTTCAGCGGGCTTTCCCGCTCTAACGGTTGGGCGGAGCGACGCCCGCCGGGCATTGTTGAACTCGCCATGGAAAGGCGATTCAAAGAGGGGTGTTTTCCCTGCCTTATCGGCAGCGGGTAGAGGGGCACTAAAATCACGACTGTTAAAGAGAGTGTCGGTACTGGTGGGGGTACGTTGTCGGCCGTCCCGGGTTAACAGGGCGACTGACCGAGACCCGCCGCGCATCTTTGAAGATGTCTCGACGTGGCGAATGCAATGAGGAGCGATTTGCCTACTTTCGAATTAGGGACAAATTTTCGGTTGGTTTGTACCCACTTTCAGGCGGAATGCCAAATTGGGGGCATTTTGGCAGGTTATAACGGGCTAACGAGAGGTCGGACAAAGACCCGCCGGATATCGTTGTACTCGCCAAAAGCAGGCGAGTAGAATGAGGGGTCGCATGAGACTATTTGTGGTCAAGGGTCAGATACGAAGTTGGCACAAACTGACGGAGTTTTATGTTGAATTTCCGTGGTACGGTATAAAACAGGGAAGTGAGTGATATAGCAGCGGGATGACTGGTCAGGTCGAGACCCGCGTGGTCTCGTCAGATGCCCAGATGGGCAGACTACTTGTAAACACGCGTACTTTCACTCACTGATCCGATGGTAACCAATAAAACCAGTTGTTAGTATGGTGGTCAGGCAATTTTGGGCGTCAAAGGATGTTATAAAAGAAAGGTTTTGATACTGTGGGGCGAAAAACAGACACACCGAGTCACGAAGTTCACGCAATACACATATATATGCATAACTATATTTCCATATAAGCCTAGGTTATGTCCAATCGGAACCATGGTCTCCAGCCAAACCTAGCGTAAGTATTGGCTGTTAATTGAATGTTTACCCGTTTGTCCCTAGAATATCTCAGGAATTCCTACAGCGATTTGAGATGTTGCGAGCTCGTTCGAGAGCCCTGAACATTCTCTACCAAAAAGTACTCGGGGCATTTCCGGTAAATCTGAACCTTTGGACGGTTACGGGCCGATAAACTGGCCCAAGGTAAGTTATTTCCGAATAATCGGAAACTACCGTAACCCATTTGTTTCAGCTTACTTTTGCGACCATTAGGCTATAGTTTGCTCGAACCAGGTAAAATTGATAGTCCTGACCTTGACTACCTCCCGACCCCTTAAATCGTCAAAGGCC